>PVJS01012955.1:0-15207 GCA_004027185.1 Glis glis
GGTGTAGCTCGGAGGTAGAATGCCCCAGGGTTCAATCCCCAGTACCGCAAAAAAAAAAAAATTATATGTTTCTGTATTTAAAAATTTTGTTTCTAGCTGGGCGTGGTGGTGCACGCTTGTAATCCCAGTACTTTGGGAGGCGGAGACCAGAGGATCTGGGTTCGCGGCCAGCCTCAGCTCACGCTCTCTCTCTTTCTTTCTCTCTCTCTCTCTCTCTCTCTCTCTACTTAGTGAGGCCCTCTGCAACCTCGTGAGACCCGGTTTCAAAATAAAGTATAGAAAATAGGGCCGGGGGCGTAGCGGGGAGGTAGAATGCCCCTGGCTTCAATCCTTGGTACCCCCAAAAAAATTTTGTTTCTGAGCATTTGTTTATTTATGTTGAGTAAATGAATTTGTGGATCAATATTTGAGGTGTTTTGTGTGCCTTGAACATGGTGAATCTAGTGTTTCCAAGTGATTTGTTGAAATTTTGGACAATTACAAGTATTTCCTAAAGAAGTAGTCAGCCAGCTGGGCGTGCTAGCATACACCACCTATAATCCCATTACTTTCGAGGCCAAAACAGGAGATTTGCAAGTTTGAAGCCAGTCTCAGCAACCTATCAAGACCCTGTTACTAAATAAAAAATAAAATAGGTGTGGGCGTGTAGCTCAGAAGTAGAATACCCTTGGATTCAATCCCCAGCACCACAGGAAATTTTCTTAAAAAAGTATTTAGCCTAGGCCGGGCGTGGTGGCGCATACTTGTTATCCCAGTACTTGGGAGGCAGAGACCGGAGGATCGCAGGTTCACGGCCAGCCTCAGCTACTTAGTGAGGCCCTCCGCAACTTCGTGAGGCCTGGTTTCAAAATAAAGTATAAAAAATAGGACTGGGGGTGTAGCTCAGAGGTAGACTGCCCCTGGGTTCAATCCCCGGTACCACAAAAAAAAAAAAGTATTCAGCCTAAGATTAAGCCTAATTTAAACTTATAACTGGGAAGATAAAAATAATTTGTCTTAATTTTTATTATTTTCTATTTTTATAAAGACTCACTTGTTTCAGCCAGTTTAACTAAATATATACATTTGTCAACAGAAGCAGACATAGAAGTAACATCAGAGGAAGAACAAAGAAAGCTTGATGGCATTGAAGATAGCCAGCCACAGGTATGTAAGAAAATTTAACTTTCTAGCTTAATAATGTTTGCTTTGCTTTGATAGTGTAGCATGGGCCAAATAAAATTACCTTTCAGACTAGGCTTTTTAGAATCAATATATTATAATTTATTTTGTTTTTGTGGTTGTTATTATTATTGGGGATTGAACCTAGGGACATTTTACCTCTGAGCTACACCCCCAGCCCATTTTTATTTATTTTGAAACAGTGTCTCACTAAATTGCTTGAAGATCTCACTAAGTTGCTGAGGCTGGTCTTGAACCTGTGATCCTCCTGTCTTAGCCTCCCAAGTACTAGGATTTACAGGCGTGCACCACCACACTCAGCTATAATTTAATATTAATATTTAATTTTACAAGCATGTTAGTAAGTTATAAAATGAAAGTATTCTTATAACTATACTAATTTATAGTTCAACTTTATCTTTGGAACATTTGGCAGTTGTTTTTTTGTGTGTGTATTGTGGTACTGGGGATTGAACCCAGGGCATTCTACCTCTGAGCTATGCCCCAGCCCTATTTTATTTTTTATTTTTGAAACAGGGTCTCACTAAGTTGCTGAGGGCCTCGCCAAGTTGCTGAGGCTGATCCTCCCGTCTTAGGCCTGTTTGCCACCAATCCTGGCTCACGCAAAGTTTTTCTGAATATTGTTTGTGCTTCCATTTGTATAACCTCCTTATATGATGAAGGTAAGATCAAATTTGAATCTTATGATGAATCAGCTGAAATTATGAACAAAATGACAGTGATGGCTACTGAACTGTATTAATTTTAAAGGGTGATCATTCACAGTGGCTCAACATTTGATGTTTCATATTACCAGTCACTACAAAGGTTAAAGATTTCATTCTGCCTTGTGGTCTCTAATTGATTTCAGTGTCTATTGTTGGGAAAGAGAATAGAGACAGTAGTATTTTTGCAATGTAGCACTTGTCCCATATATGTGCAGTGCTGATAACTATAAAAGCAGGAAACTCAGAAAATGTGTTACTCTCCACCACATAGTGACAGAATATCCAAAGTACATGTAAATGAAGAATTACAGCAAGATAAACAAAGGTTTAAAAATGATATATGCACCGAGTATGGTGGTACATGCCTGTAATCCCAGTACTTGGGAGCCTGAGACAGGAGGATCGCAGGTTCACGGCCAGCCTCAGCAACTTAGTGAAGCTTTCAGCAACCCAGTGAGACCCTGTGTCAAAATAAAAAAATGAAAAGGGTTGGGGGTATAACTTGGAAGTAGAATGCCCCGAGGTTCAATCCCCAGTACACTCATTCATATACACACACACACACATACACACACACAAATGATATATGCATGTTACAGGTAGAGTTGCTGGCTTCAGAGGAAGAAAATGTTCACCTTCAGAACAAGATAGATGTTGTTTTACTGCTACTCTTCATTTTTCTCTTCATCAATTATTTTGTAGTTTTCTGTTTATGAAAAGCTCATATATGAAATGGGATCATCTAAAGATAAAATTCTATTTAAAAATAGATTATTTCTTCTATCTAAATTATAGGGGTTTAGGAAAACATTCTCATAATCTTCATTCCTTAATCGTTTTGTCTTGTAATGAGCCTAACAAGTGGCATATGAACTGGGAAACTAATTTAGCCCTATACCATGTGATCTTCTAAACTAGATATAGAGGAAGTTGCTTAAAAAATGTAATAAGCTTAAGGCATTCTCCCCCTTCCTTTTCTTACTGACTTAAGGATAAATTGCATTTATTCATTTATGTAATTATTTGGTATTGGGCATCCTGCATCTGAGCTACAACCCCAGCCCTTTTATTTTTTATTTTGAAACAGGGTCTCAATAAGTTCCTGAGAGTCTCACTAAATTGCTGAGGCTTGCCTCGAACCTGTGATCCTCCTGTCTCAACATCTCAAACTGGGATTATACGCATTTGCCACCATGCCCAGCTAATTGCATTTATTGAAACAACAAAATGTGGCTATAGTAAGAAGGAAGCAATGTATATAACAGTATATCTATGTTTGAGAAGGTATATAAAAGTATAGGTTTGAGAGTTACAACAAATATTCCTGAACTAATCTTATTATTGTGCTTTTGTGTGCACAATTTATCTGCTTTACTCAAACCATTGAAATTTATAATTCCAACATGACCACTTTAAATGTTTTGACAGGTATATATACTTCCATTTCTTTTTATCACCACTCTCAAATGCTTGTTTCATCAGCCCTTTTATAAAGTTTGTTGTAGTTTAGCATTTATGGTATTATCACATAAGTAGCATAAACCCTCAGCCGAAATTTTGGTATTTTACTCCAGAGTAGAAATCTGAGATCTGAGATACTTTGAGTTTTAAAAATCAACAAAAATCTAAAAATATTCTCTAAAGTAAAAGTAGATGAGGCTTCTCTCCCCCAAAAGGCATTTAATTACTTTGCCAAAGTCACACTTTTAACTTATGTGATTAATTTGATGTATTTATCTGGCAATTGTTCTGATCCAGCATTATGCAATTCCATCATAATGCTAAAAAATGGTGCCTTAAAATGCTAAGCAGTGTCACTTGGAAGCTTTGAAAGAACCATTGCTTCTTTCTAGGTGTTCCTCTTGTTATAAGTAGATATTGGTGCTAAACTAGGTACTTACTTATATACCTCCAGGTGTAAAATTATATGGTTATTAAGTATGATACTTGGGAAGCATCTCATTTTCCAGAATTGCATAATAGCAACTCAGCCGTTTCTACTCTAGTCCTGTGTTGTGTTTGGCTCACATATTTCAGTGAGCACCATCAATTTTTTTATATCTTAGGATCCAAATGAAAAAAGACTTGTGAAGGGCAATGGGAAAAGAAGAGCTAAATGCAGAAAGGGAAAAGCTTTCATTTGTTACTGAAACCCCACAACGTGGCATTCTCTAAAGCTGGCTGCTTAGTGTAAAATCCATGTAGCTGAACATAAAAGAAGATGTATTTTGTGTCTTTTTCTTTTTACTTCTGCCAGTCATACAAGCAGTGAAAATGATAGATAGTAAAGAGTGGATGAAAATAAAAGCATAAAATTAAGAATGGTCTTTTATGGCCGGGCATGGTGGCGCACGCTTGTAATCCCAGTACTTGGGAGGCTGAGACAGGAGGATCGCAGGTTCACGGCCAGCCTCAGCTACTTAAGAGAGACGTTGTTTCAAAATAAAGAATAAAAAATAGGGCTGAGGGTGTAGCTCAGAGGTAGAATGCCCCTGGGTTCAATCCCCAGTACTGCAAAAAAAAAAAAAAATGGTCCTTTATGAAATTTTGGAAAATTCTCTTTCACACAAACAGAAATGAAGCAAAATTTACAAAAATTTCAATGGCCTGTAATGATAAAATTAACATAAGCACAAGCATATTTTTATGGACTAAAATCATGACAGATAAACTAAGAGTCAAATGATAAAATCAAGGAAACATAATGGTTATTTTTATTTAAAAGTAAGTTATCCTAGCTGGGTGTGGTGACGCACGCCTGTAATCCCAGCACTTGGGACACTGGGACAGAAGGATGGCAAGTTTGAAGCCAGCCTCAGCAACCTTGCAAGGCTCTCAGCAACAAAGTGAGACCCTGTTTCCAAATAAGAAATAAAATCGGACTGAGGGTGTAGCTCGAGTTAGAATCCCTCTGGGTTCATCTGGGTTCAATTCCCAGTACCACAAAAGAAAAAGAAATTAAAAAAGAAAAGTTATCCTTATTATCAAACTTTCATTACAGATTGAAGAAAAAAGGAAGAAGCACCAAAGTAATGAAATGGAAGTGTCCGGAAGCCTAAATGATGTTTCCACTGCTGCTGACAGTGATGACGATGGATTAACTCAACACAGAAAGAGCAGACAAACTGATGACCAGCAACTTGCTCGTACGGAGAGTGCAGAGCATGATGGGTAAGACGATGGCAATATTTAACAGGAAACAATTGCTATTGTCCTACAGAACTAATTACAATTTTATGCTTTTACTGTGGATATTCAGGTTATCAGAAAAAATGTAAGCAATGATATACTTACTTTTCTCATTATATTGGTGAATATTTTCTTAAAGAAGTAACTAGAGCCGGGCGTGGTGGCGCACGCTTGTAATCCTAGTACTTGGGAGACTGAGACCGGAGGTACCGGGTTCGCGGCCAGCCTCAGTTACTTAGTGAGGCCCTCTGCAACTTAGTGAGACCCTGCTTCAAAATAAAGAATAAAAAATATGACTGGGGGTGTAGCTCGGAGATAGAAAATTAAAAAAACTAGAGCCTGGTCAATGTGAGGGAAAAAACAATCTCATTGTTTTTACTTAGTGAGGAGGACCTCACTAAGTAGCTGAGGCTGGCTGCGAACCCAGATCCTCTGGTCTCAGCCTCCTAAGTACTGGGATTACAAGCGTGTGCCACCACGCCCGGCTTTTATTTTTTATTTTGAAAGAGAGTCTCATTAAGTTACCACATGCTAGCCGGGTATGGTGGTGCATGCCTATAATCCCAGTACTTGGGAGGCTGAGACAGAAGGATCGCAGGTTTGCAGCCAGCCTCACCAATTTAGTGAGGCGAGGCCCTCTGCAACTTAGTGAGACCCTGTTTTAAAATAAAAAAATAAAATAGAGCTGGGAGTGCAGCTCAGAGGTAGAATGCCCTGGGTTCAAGCCCCATTAACACCTTTCCCCCAAATGTTACCACATGCTGGTCTCAAACCTGCAATCTTCCTGTCTTTAGCCTCCCAAGTACTGGGTTTACAGGCCTGTGCCAACATCCTTAGCTACCTTGGTATCATTCTTAACTAATTTCTCTCTCTCTCTCTCTTTTTTTTTTTTTTTTTGGTACTTGGGATGGAACCCTGGGGCATTCTACCTCTGAACTACAAATTTTATTTTTTACTTGGAAACAGGGTCTTGCTAAGTTGCTGAGTGTCTTACTAAGTTCCTGAGTCTGGCCGTGAACTTGTGATCCTCCTGTTTCAGCCTCCCAAGTACTGGGATTACAGGCATGCACCACTACGCCTGGCTTAACTCTTCTCTCTTACACCTCATTTCTAATCTGTTGTCAGATCTCGTCAGGCCTATCTTCAAAATATGTTATTATCTATTGCCTGGAGAGTATAATCTACTATTGGGTCTTCTCATTTGTTTGTTTTAATTGTCTTCCTATTAATTTTTAACACAGTGGAATGGACCTCTCCAAACCTAAATCAAATTACATCATTTCTCTGCTCAGCCTCTTCGCATTGCCTCCCATTTCACTCAGAGTCCATGCCAAGGGATTGCCTAATACGTATGAGGCAAACATTTCTAACTTTGCTCCAGCCACACTGAACCTTTCATTGTTCCTTTAACACATCAGGCATATTTCTGTACTTGCACCTTTTCTTTCAGATAGCTTCCTGGCTTGTCCTTGTATTCCTTCATTTCTTTATGAAAAAACCACTTTCTCAGCTGAGCATGGTGGTGCACACCTGTCACCCAGTACTTGGGAGGCCAAGGCAGAAGGATCGCAGGTTCGAGGACAATCTCAGCAAAGTAGTGAGACTCTCAACAACCTAGCAAGACTCTGTTTCAGAACAAAAATAAAAAGGGCTGGGGGTGTATCTCAGAGGTAGAACACCCCTGGGTTCAATCCCTAGCATCACACAAACAAACAAACAAACAAACAAACAATAAAAACCTTTCTCACGAGGCCTTTCCTGGTCATCCTAATATTTCTACCACCCCTCTCCTCCAACACATAAAAATTACTGTTTCTTTCTTTAGTTTGCCTTCTCTATTATTTTGCCTATCCATCTTGTGCGTATACTTCATCTTCATTGGTAGGATTTTTGTCTGTTTACTACCGTATCCTCAGTGCCTAGAGAAGGGCCTAGCAAACAGTAAGTAGCTACTCAATAAATATTTATTAAGCAAGTGAATGGAGCTTACCCTGGGTATATTGTTTTAAACACATTAATTCTCACTTTTAAAAAACATGGAAATTATTTCATATTCTAGAATTGTAGACCTGTTTTGCTGCCTGCTAGCCTGGAACCTATGATCCTCCTGTCTCAGCCTCCCAGATACTGGGATTACAGGAATATGCCACTGTGCCCAGCTCTTGGGTATTTTAAAAGAAAGGTTTTCCCCCAAGATATTTCCCCATTTTTCTATGTTATATATCTCATGCAATTTTAAAAAACTTCATTTAAATATTAACATATTTAAAAACAAAACAAAAAATGTAGCACAAATCTAATTATTACTCTCATGTCCAAGAGTCATTGCTTGTAGGTTAAGCTACAGTCTTTTAGTGCAGCCTTCAAGTTTAGTGTAGCATTTAGTTCATCTCTTACTACTTCTATGTATTTTACATGTTCTCTTTAGAAACATCTAGATGCCATGTACCTAATTTTTGTGCTTATATTCTATTGTTTTCTGCCACTTTTTTGCCTGGTGAGCTCTTCTTTATATTTTACCTCTTTTATAAATCCTTCCAGCCAAGTGTGGTGGTGCACACCTGTAATCCCAGTACTTGGGAGGCTGAGACAAGAGGATCGCAGGTTCGAGGACAGCCTCAGCAAGTAGTGAGACTCTCTTTAACCTAGCGAGACCCTGTTTCAAAATAAAAATAAAGATAGGTCTGGGGCTGTAGTTTGGAGGTAGAATGCCCCTGGGTTCAATCCCCAATACCACAAAAATAAATAAATAAATCCCTCCTTGTGCTCTGTCATAACATTTATTTATGTATTTATTATTTTTTTTTTGTGGTACTAGAGATTGAACCCAGGGGCATTCCACTTCTGAGCTATACCCTAGCCCTATTTTATTTTTTTATTTTGAAACAGTGTCTCATCAAGTTGCAGAGGGCCTTGCTAAATTGCTGAGGCTGGCTGTGAACCTGCAATCCTCCTGTTTTAGCCTCCCAAGTACTGAGATTACAGGCGTGCGCTACCATGCCTGGCTCCAACATAACTTTTCATGTGTCAGCTCATATACCAATTGTATCATAATTTGTATTTCCCTGGTGTTTTTTTTTTGTGGTACCGGGGATTGAACCCAGGGGCATTCTACCTCCGAGCTACACCTCCAGCCCTATTTTTTATTTATTTTGAAACGGGTCTCACTAAGTTGCGGAGGGCCTCAATAAGTAGCTGAGGCTGGCCGCGAACCCGGATCCTCCTGTCTCAGCCTCCCAAGTACTGTACAAGTGTGCGTCACCACGCCTGGCTTATTTCCGTTTTTTGAAGCAAGGGATATAAATTTCCTTCTATTTCACTGGTATTTTATAACTTTTTGAGTTAATAAATGAATTACAATTCGGAAGAGATTTAATTTTACCATTTTTTAAAATGGTAAAATTGTCAGAATTATTAGAAAACATTGGCTTTTTTATGGATTTTTAAAGTAGTGGTCCTGCCTTGCATATGAAGGAAGTAAGGAAAAGTCAAAACTGGATCTCCAAAGACTGTGTGTTTCCACCAGTGTGGGAGAAGGCTGATGCCCTCGCTGATGGCTGGCTGCAAGTGAAGGATGGCTGCAGGTTAGGGGAAACAGATCAGGATGAAGGAAGGTAATGTCCATAAAGTCTTTATTTCCCTGTGAAACAATGTTAACAGTACTTTGTGTGTGTGTGTGTGTGTGTGTGTGTGTGTGTGTGTTAATGGGGATCTAACCCAGGGGTGTTCTACCTCCAAACTATACCCCCAGCCCTATTTTATTTTTTATTTTGAAACAAGGTCACACTAAGTTGCTGAGACTGGCCTCAAACCTGCAATCTTCCTGTCTCAGCCTCCCAAGTACTTGGATTACAGGTGTGCACCACCTTGCCCGGCTTATACATAGATGGTTTTTAATTATGTAGTTGAAAACTTGCAGATTCTTAGGCCATGCTAAGTAAAATGTAATCACACCTCTGCCTTTGACAGTAACGTCATGAGTAGCTATGTGAAACATCAGGTGTAGTACTTTAATAGTTGTTTAGAGTGTGAGAAGGGGGGGATTTTTATATGTATAATAGGAAAGTAAATATTGGTATTATAGCACAGATTTACCTTTGGATTACAAATTCTGAAGTAGTAAACCTTGTTTCTCAGTACCAACAGGGTCATGGACGTGTGTTGTGTCCTCAAAAATGATTTGTTGAATGCATGAGTAAACAGTTGAATAGATGAATGATGCCTGTTCATGAATTTATTTAGAGAAAAAAGTTTAGTTTATTGAAAGTAGATTTCCAAAATTGCCTAGGTATAAAGTCATTTTAAAAAAAATATTTGCAGCTGGGTGTGGTGGTGCACAGCTGTAATCCCAGTAGTTGGGAGACTGAGACAGAAGGACTGCAGGTTCAAGGACAGCACAAGTAGTGAGCACAAGTAGTGAGACTCTCATCAACCTAGGGAAGACCCTGTTTTAAAACAAAAAATGAAATCAGGTGTGGGGGATTATAGCTTGGAGATAGAATGCCTCTGGGTTCAATTCCTACTGACACACACACACACACACACACACACGCACGCACACACACACACATTGCAAGAGTCAAGCAAGATATGGTGGTGCATGCCTGTAATCCCAGTACTTAGGAGGCTGAGACAGGATGATCATAGGTTTGAGGACAGCTTTAGCAGTGTAGCAAGACTCAGCAACCGAATGAGACCCTGTTTCAAAACAAAAAATAAAAAAGGGCTGGGAGTAGCTTGGAGGTAGAACGTCCCTGGGTTCAATCTCCAGCACCACACACACAAAAAAAGAAAGGAAGGAAGGAAGGAAGGAAGGAAGGAAGGAAGGAAGGGAAGAAGGGGAGGAAGGAAGGAAGGAAGGAAGGAAGGAAGGAAGGGAAGAAGGGGAGGAAGGAAGGAAGGAAGGAAGGAAGGAAGGAAGGAAGGAGAAAGAAAGAGAAAGAGAAAGAAAAAGAAAAAGAAAGAAAGAAAGAAAGAGAAAGAAAGAGAAAAAGAAAGAAAGAAAAAGAAAGAAGAAAGAAAGAGAAAGAAGAAAGGGAGAGAGAGAGAGAGAGAGAGAGAGAGAGAAAGAAAGAAAGAAAGAAAGGAGAGAAGAAAGTTTGATCTACATTTAATTCATTGCTATGATATTATTTAATGGTATTAGTTCTTGTCCCTTAATGTAACTCTTGCTGTTTATAGTTGAATCCCCCTTGTAGAAAGTTATTATTATTATTTTATATATTTATTTGGTACCAGAGATTGAACCCAGGGGCATTATACCTCAAGCCCTGTTTTATTTTTTGTTTTGTTTTAAAACAGTTTTACTACATTGTTGAGAGTCTCATTATGTAGCTGAGGCTGGTCTCAAACCTATAATCCTCCTGTCTCAGCCTCCCAAGTACTGGGACTACTAGTGTGCACCACCACGCCTGGCAAAAATTAATATATTTTAAATAACCTATAAACTTTATGAATAGAAGAACTAAATAAAAAATGCAAAGATTTTGTATAAGAAGATAATAAAGATAGTCTTTGTATTTTATATATTTAATACTTGCCTAAATACTTGCGTTTTTTGTTTTAGGTCCTCAAAGAAAGCATCTAATGAAAAGGACAAGGTATTATAAAATATAATTAAATGTCATATTTTAGTGGAAATTCATTATAAAAATTCAAGTTATACGATTATAAAAGTTAAAATGAAACAGAATCTTTTGTTACATATAGACATTTATTAAATGTAAGAAACAGTAGCCATTGATTTGGGAATCTTTTTGACAAAAATCAATTATTTTCAGGAGTACCTGTGCTTCTTCTCATATAAAAATATGATTAATCGCCACTTATGTAAGTTTAGAATACGATCTAAATATTTAGGGGATATATTTATTTATTTACTTATTTATTTATTTAGTGATACCAGGAATTGAACACAGGGGCATTCTATCTCCGAGCTACATCCCCTGCCCTAATCTTTATTCTTTAGTTTGAAACAGGGTCTCACTAAGTTGCAAAGGACCTCACTAAGTAGCTGAGGCTGGCCATGAACCTGTGATCCTCCTGTCTAAGCCTCCCAAGTACTGGGATTACAAGCGTGCGCCACCATGCCTGATTTAGGGGATATTTTTAAATGCTGCCATTTATTTCATAGGTCAAGAAACAGATGACAGCTCTGGATGACCTCGATGACTTAAGTCAGTCATCTGAAACAGCCTCAGAGGATTGTGAGCTCCCTTACCCTAGTTATGAGAGCATTCTGCTGCTGATCGAACAACTGAGAGTGGAGTGTAAAGGTAGGACCATGGCATAAATGAGACCTTTTTAGGTATATTGTATTAGTATATACAGACATTGCTTAGCATTCCCCCATAAAATACTGATGTGTTATGCTGCTGTTCATATCAGAAATATGCTTTATGTTAAAATAGAATGAGAACTATTGCGCACTCTCAACCAGAGCCATGCTATTTCCCACTGTACTTTTCTCTGTCAATGGCACTCCCAGTCTTTTTGTTGATTCTGCTGTTCTCTTGCCTTTACCAAACCATTTTACCTGCTATCCTACCTCCTAAAACCATGCTCTAATATATATATATTAGAGTATATATATATTTATTTTGGTACTGGGGATTGAACAGGGGCATTCTACCTCTGAGCTGTACCCCTGGCCCTATTATTGGTGTGCTCTGGCAGACACTGCTTGCTCCGTAGTCTCACCACGGATGGTTGCTGCTTTAAGCAGCTCCATAATAACTATTCCGTGGTTCCTGCCATGGGAGGTCACTGCACCAGGCAGCTTCCTGAAGATTGTTCCGTGGTTCCAGCCACAGAAGGTTGCTGCACCAGGCAGCTTCCTGATCAATAGTCTTCTCGCACAATACCGACACGAAGTCTGATATAATAATTTGGAGAGAATTTAATAATTTGGGGGTCGGGGAGGAGATCCAAGATGACAAATTCTCCTGCCTTATGTAGTCAAGACCTTTCTTATATAGAAGTTCAAACAAAGCAAACGGTAAGAAGATCACAAGTTAAGACCAGGGAATGGCAAGCACAAATTAAGACCAGGGGGTGGCAAGGTGAACCCGTCAGGGAGAATAGGAGGTCATTGATGTCCAGCTTTCGGTCCCATCTGGTCCAAGGAAGCTTGTCTGTGTGCGGATAATTTCCACTTAGCATGTACTGTATACATGGTTAAGCTGGTCCGAAATGGTAACCTCATTGCATGGGCTAAGATGGTCCCCAACACCCTATTTTATTATTTTATTTTGAAACAGGGTGTCACTAAGTTGCAGAGGACCTCACTAAGTTGCTGAGGCTGGCAGTGAATCTGTGATCCTCCTGTCTCAGCCTTCCAAGTACTGAGATTACAAGCGTGTGCCACCACACCCAGCTATAATTATATATTTTTAAAATTTCAGATCTGATCATGTCAACTCCTTCCTTAAAACCCAGCTATCACTTCTCATTGCTATGAGGGTAAAGATCTCTATTCTCTAGCTTTATCCTTTATCTCTTTGTGTCCCAACCACTGTCTTAGGTGTTTGTTCTTGCAAGAGAGGTTTTAGTTTTCAATAGCTTTATTGAGGTATTATTGATATATGATAAACTGCACATATATGAAGTGTAGAATTTGTTTCTTTTTTTTTTTTGCAGTACTGGGTATTGAACCCAGGGACATTCTACCTCTGAGCTATACCCCCAGCCCTATTTTTATTCTTTATTTTGAAACAGGTTCTCACTAAGTTGCAGAGGCCCTCACTAAGTTGCTGAGGCTGGCTGCAAATCTGAGATTCTCCTGACTCAGCCCAATTTGTGGCTTGACTTTTTTTTTTCTTTGCGGTACCGGGAATTGAACCCAGGGACGTTTTACCTCCGAGCTACATCCCCGGCCTTATTTTTTGTACTTTATTTTGAAACCAGGTCTCACGAAGTTGCAGAGGGCCTTACTAAGTAGCTGAGGCTGGCCGCGAACCCAGATCTTCTGGTCTCTGCCTCCCAAGTACTGGGATTACAAGTGTGCGCCACCACGCCCGGCCTATGATTTTCTTGAAGTTAGTAAAAATATAGGTGGGAATCCTTTCAATAATTTAATTTCAGCAGTTCTATGAAACTAATTCTAGTGTCTTATATTTTTATTTTTGTTCAGTTCAAAATACTTTCTAAGCTGGGCATGGTGGCGCATGCTTGTAATCCCAATACTTGGGAGGCTGAGACAGGAGAATCGCAGGTTTGAGGACAGCCTCAGCAACTAGTGAGAGACTTATCAACCTAGCAAGATCCTGTTTCAAAATAAAACTAAAAAATAGGGCTGGGAGTGTAGCTCAGAGTAGAATTCCCCTTGGTTCTATTCCCCACTACCACACACACACACACACACACACACACAAAAAAAAAAAACCTTTCTAGTTCTGTTTTTATTACCTTTTTGACCCAGGATTATTTAGATGTGTATTTACTTAGTTTCCAAATATTCGAGTATTCCCCAGATATATTTTTGTTATTGTTCTAATTTGATTGCTTTGTAATCAGGGAACATACTTTGCCTGGCTCAAATCATTTTGACTAAATCCTTTTATTAAGATTTTGGTAAGAATAATGGTATTGTTCAAGTCTACTGTATTTATTCTTGCTGATTTTCTGTCTATTTGTTCTATTACTTATTAAGGGGCATTGACATCTCAGATGATACTTGGAAATTTGTCTATTTTTTCAATTCTATTTTTGCCTTACGTATTTTGAAGCTGTTATTGTATTCATAAACATTCAGGATTGTGTGTCTTGATTAATAGAGTCTCTTATCCTTATGAAATGACCTTCTTTATTGCTGGTATAGTCTTCGCTGTGGGATCTCCTTTGGTATTAATATTCTGCTCAGCCTTCTTTTGTCAAGTGTTAGTGTAGAATATCTTTTTTCATCTTTTTAATCAGTTTGTATCTTTACATTTAAAGTGCATTTCTTATTGGCAGCATATAGTTAGTTGGATCTTACTTTTTTATCCAGTTTGACAATCTGCTTTGTGTGTGTGTGTGTGTGTGTGTGTGTGTGTGTGTGTGTGTGTGTTACTGGGGATGGAACCCAGGGCCTTTCTACCTCCAAGCTATACCCCAGCCCTATTTTATTCTTTTATTTTGAAACAGGATCTCACTAAGTTGCAGATGGCCTCACTAAGTTGCTGAGGCTGGCTGTGACCCTCTGATCCTCTTGTCTCAGCCTCCCAAGTACTGGGATTACAAGCGTGCTGAACTTTTTACACCATTTTCATTTAACATGATTATTGATATATAGTTGACTCTTCAACAGTCTGTGAATTAGGAGTGCCAACAACCCCCTGTGCAGTTGAAAATCTGCATATGTATGTATTTTGACTCTCCAAATCCTTTCCTGCTCATAGTTTGCTGTTGATTAAAAGCCTCACTGATAACATCAACAGTTAACACAGATTATGTATGTTAAATGTATTATGTGTGGTGAAAAAATAAGAACTGCAAGAGAACCCTTTTTACTGCTGAGGGTGATTTACTGGAGAGATGGAGAGCTCATATGGAGATGATACCACTGTGTGACCTTCTAAGCAGATTCTCATAACACTTGAGTTTACCACAGTTGCAATAGGAGGTGGCTATGAAATGATTGCAGTAGTGCAGCCACGTAATATCTTTGCTTACATTTTTTTTTTACTTCAAATGGCACCATGTTCATAAGTTTTAACTTTTTTTTTTTTGAGGTACTGGGGATTGAACCCAGTGGCAATGGGGTGCAGGGCTTCTCTAACAAAAGGTGTAACTTTTTCCTGGGATCCTCCCCCCAGGGAGCTCTTTCTCTAGGATCTAATCTCCTCAGGAATTTCAGATGTGAAGCTAGCCCATTGTGATTTTAAAGGTATGGGCCTGGCTCTTTGGACAAGTCCTGGGCAAGTAGGCTAAGGATTATGAAGTATTTTAGATTTTTAAAACCCTATTTTCCTTTCCTTCCCAGTTTGTCTCCTTTCTACCTAAAATGTTATCTCTTCTATTCTACCTCATCAGGCCCACTGTAGATCAAATCCCTCTGTGGACACACAATTCTGGGTTGTTTGTTTGTTGTTTCTGATGGTGCTGGGGCATTCTACCTCCGAGCTACACCCCCAGCCCTATTTTATTCTTT
>PVJS01012955.1:15307-43026 GCA_004027185.1 Glis glis
GAGAGAGAGAGAGAGAGAGAGAGAGAAGAGAGAGCTGAGGCTGGCCGCGAACCCGGATCCTCCAGTCTCCTCCTCCCAAAGTACTGGGATTACAAGCGTGCGCCACCACGCCCGGCTTGATATTAATTTCTAGTAACATGTTAAAGGCAGTCATTCAGGCAGGGAGAGGCGGTAGCTCTGTACATTCCAAGAGCTCCCCCCCTTCTCTTCTGCCCCTTTGTTCTAAATGATTAACCCATAGTAAGAATGTAAAGACAATTGATGCCTCTAGCTTTAGAAGCAGTGGAGACTTAAGAGCACCATAGAGGCAGTTAAGGCTTTAGCCCTAAGATCACGTACACAGCCACACTGGCTGTAATCAGTGCCTCTGTTTCCCTCCTATTCTTTGTGACTCAGCCTCAGTATGAGAAGGGCAAACTCCATGGGTTACATCAAAGTGCCCATAGTTGATAGACATCCAATACAGCCCAATACAATAGGGGTAAAAACAAGGTAGATTATTGACCTCTGCGCTTAGTAAGTGCACTTAGCAGACTAGATGGCACCACCTGCCTAAGGAATAAGTTAGGCCTAAGAAATAAGTTACTAGGTCGTTGCCTTGGTAACACTGATAAAACCATACCAATGTGAGAATTGTATTTAAGGGGCTGGGGTCGGAGGGAGGGCATAGTTCCACTTTCGGGTTCTCCAGCGTGTCTTCCACACGCTGCTTTTCCTCTTCTCTTTTTCTGTCTCTTACTGACTTTGTAATAAAACTTTGTTAAAGCTGCAACTGAGCTGCCTGTTAGTTTTTAATTCCTCTCTTCAGACAATGTGATTTGAAGTGAAGGAAAGAATCCACAGCACTGCTCCCACTGTAACACAAGTACTGGGATTATAAGCATGTGCCACCACGCTCTGCTTTTTTTTTGTTTGTTTGTTTAAATGGGGTCTTGCTAAGTTGCTGCAAGCCTCACTAAGTTTTTAAGGCTGGCTTTGAACCTGCGATACTCCTGTCTCAGCCTCCCAAATACTGGGGTTACAAGGCATGTGCCACCGTGCCCGGCTACAATTGTGTTTTCTTACAGCTTCTATCTGGATCAATGATGGCCCTTTTATTTGTCTCTCTTCTCCAGTAGACTTAAGCTCTGCAGAACTTAGTGAATGCACTCCACATTGTAGGCACTCAGTACACATTTGTTGAGTATATGAATGAGTGAATACAAAATGCACAGTCCTTTATATACAAAAAGTACTTATATATTTTATTTCTATCTTGTTTTCTCCCTGATACAGATTCTGTTAGCCTATTGAAAATCTGGGATGCAGTTCATTCATATAAAAGACTAATAGAACTTAAAAAAAGTCATTGTGAACTACTTACAGGAAAATTAAAAAAAATGGAAAATAAGGTTATTGGACTAGAAAAGGAGCTATCAGAAGCCAAAGAAGCGAAATCACAGTTAGAACATGAAAAAGTAGAACGGGAAGGAGAACTCTGCAATTTGAGGTATGATATCTTAGTTTTAAAAAAATATTTGAAGCCGGGCGTGGTGGCGTATGCTTGTAATCCTAGTACTTGGGAGGCTGAGACAGGAGGGTTGCAGGTTCGCGGCCAACCTCAGCTACTTAGTGAGGCCTTCCGCAACTCAGTGAGACCCTGTTTCAAAATAAAGAATAAAAAATAGGGCTGGGGGTGTAGCTCAGAGGTAGAATATCTCTGGGTTCAATCCCCAGTACCACACACACAAAAATATATTTGAACTATTTACTTCATATTACATGTATGTAGAGGAGATTTTGTAATTGCCAACTTACCTTCTGGGGTTTGCAAAGAAGAAAACTTCTTAGTCTTGTGGAGTGTAAAATTCTTGAAAGTAACATAGCAAGTTGTTAACTGTGAATGCCTCTAATAATTAAATGTATCTTCTTCCATATAACAGTTAATGATACATAAAAGCCTACCGTAGAGAAATCTATCTAGCAATAGAATTTTGGGTTTGGGGTTTTTTTTTGCATTAAAATTAATGCTGCCAGGAACACTTAATATAACTCATTTTCTATATTTCTAATAATTTGCACAAATTCTTCAATATAGAATTGTTTGGTTAAAGTATAGGAACTTTTTGAAAAGGTCATAAATCAATATTTCCAAGTTGTTCTCGAGAAACTTTATATTAACAGAATTCTTCCAACAGGGTATGAAATGGCCATTTTTCTCATTACAGAAAAAAACTTAAAAAGTTTATACATACGGTTTTGTTGGATTTTTTGGTGGTCGTGGGGATTGATACAGGCCTTGCACATGATAAATAAGCCACTGAGCTAGAACCCCAGCTAGTTTTATTCTTAACACGCATGAAATAAAAAGTAAAATGGAAAGTGATTATTGATTATTCAATGCCTCCCATACATAAATAAATTTAATTCAGATTTCTATGTTAAAGAACATATTTCTCTTTAATATTGGATTAAATATTAGATGCTGTCTTGGTCAAAAGTAGATTTTTTTTTCTCGGTACTGGGGATTGGGAATACTATTTTATATTCTTTATTTTTGAAACAGGGTCTCATTAAGTTGCTGAGGGCCTTATTATTTTTTTTTTTTTGCGGTACTGGGGATTGAACCCAGGGGCATTCTACCTCCGAGTTACACCCCCAGCCCTATTTTTTATTCTTTATTTTGAAACCGGGTCTCACGAAGTTGCGGAGGGCCTCACTAAGTAGCTGAGGCTGGCCGCAAACCTGGATCCTCTGGTCTCAGCTTCCCAAGTACTGGGATTACAAGCATGCGCCTCCACACCTAGTTTTTTTTTTTTTTTTTTTTTTTTTTTTTGTGGAGGGCCTCACTAAGTAGAAAGAGAGAGAGAGAGAGAGAGAGAGAGAGAGAGCGCGCGCGCTGAGGCTGGCCGTGAACCCGGATCCTATGGTCTCCTCCTCCCAAAGTACTGGGATTACAAGCGTGCGCCACCACGCCTGGCTGAAAGTAGATTTTTAAATTGCTTATAGATACATAATAATCAAGACAAGTTGAAAGTATTGAAAAAAAACATAAGAACTGTAGCAACAGGTATTAGACTCTGTGACCTAGTCTTGGATTATAGTAATGTGCAGATATATGTTGCGTGAAAAACATCTGAAGGTCCTATTTTACACTGTAAATCATTTTGGGGATGCCTTTAAGAGTAAACAGTAAGTTTAAAAAATTAGTTAACCTACCAGGCATGGTAGCATACACCTGTAATCCCAGTATTTGGGAGGCTGAGCAGGAGAATCACTGGTTCAAGGACAGCCTCAGCAACATAGTGAGATTCTCAGCAACCTAGCCAGACTATTTCAAAACAAAAAATACAAAAGGGCTGAGGGTGTAGCTCAGAGGTAGAACACCCTTGGGTTCAATCCTCAATACCCCCCAAAAAAGTTTAAATTATCTTTTTAATTGATGAATTATTACTGTGTAAAAAAATAATTTTCAGCTTGTAACTTTATGAAGTAATTTCAAAATTACTTTCCATAAAATTTGCCATAGTGATAACAGAAACTAATCAATTAATAGAATGTCATTCCATTATTACTTTTCAATTTCCTCTGGAAGAGATTGAAGTAAGAAGTTCAAAACATGAGAACTAGAAATGAAAATTATTTCAAAACATGGAAATTTTATTAGGATATTAAATCAACATATGAAGAGCAAGATCACAAAATGAGCTTTTATTTTCTAACAAAATGCATCTAAAATTAGCATACTTAACTGCAGATTTGCTTTAAAAGAAGAAGAGGAAAAGAGAAGAAATGCTGATCACTTTTATGAAAAAATTAAACAACAGTTAAGAAAAAAAGAAGAGCAATATGATAAAGAAGTTGAAGTGAAACAACAACTTGAAATCTCTCTTAGGGCACTCGATGTGGAATTGAAGACTATAAGAAATAATTTCAATCAGGTAAATGAGTCTTTGGTAAAATTTCATATTTCTAACTTCATTTTATGTATTTATGTATTTATTCATTTATTTTGCGGTACTGGGGATGGAACCCAGGGGCGTTCTACCTCCGAGCTACACCCCTGGCCCTATTTTTTATCCTTTATTGAAACCGGGTCTCACAAAGTTGTGGAGGGCCTCACTAAGTAGCTGAGGCTGGCCTCGAACCCAGATCCTCCGGTCTCCGCCTCCCAAGTACTGGGATTACAAGTGTGCACCACCACGCCCGGCTCTAACTTCATTTTATAAATATTGTTTATAATATCCTATCACTTAATGACAGGGATATAATCAGAAATGTGTTTGGCAATTTCATCATTATGAAAATTTCACAAGAATGTGCTCACACAACCTTAAAACATATGCCGCATTATTAGACAATATAATCTTTTTTTTTTTTTTGCGGTACCGGGGATTGAACCCAGGGGCATTCTACCTCCGCGCCACACCCCCGGCCCTATTTTTTTTTATACTTTATTTTGAAACCAGGTCTCACGAAGTTGCGGAGGGCCTCACTAAGTAGAGAGAGAGACAGGGAGAGAGAGAGAGAGAGAGAGCTGAGGCTGGACGCTAACCCGGATCCTCCGGTCTCTGCCTCCCAAAGTACTGGGATTACAAGCGTGCGCCACCACGCCGGGCGACAATATAATCTTAATGGACCATCATTGTATACGCAAGTCCATTGTTGACCAAAACATTGTTATGTGGCACATGGCTGTATTACTTAGGTTTAAAACAAGCTTTTATTTCACCCTAAAAATAAATTCTGACATTTATAGCTAAAATTATTTATTGTAAATCTTAGATCTAATAGATGTTCAGTATATGTTTTCTGAATGAAGGAATGTGGAAGGTGGGTTGAGTTTTTAATCACTACTATCAATGTCAAATGAAGCATTTTTATGTTAAAATACAGGCTAGATAACTTTGAAACTATCATGAAACTAGTTAAATCTTTTGTGAAAAAACTTTATGCTAGGTATAGTGGTACATGCCTGTAATCCTAGTACTTGGGAGACTGAGATAGGATGATCACAGGTTTGAGACCAGACTCAACAATTTAGCGAGACCCTCAGCAACCTAGCAAGACCCTGTTTCAAAATTAAAAAATAAAAAGAGCTGCAGGCATAGCTTGGAGGTAGAATGCCCCCGGGTTCAATCCCCAGTAAAGCAAAAAAAAAAAAAAAAAAAGAAAAATAATTATTTCACAATACTATCTCTGCCTGTTGTTGTTTTTGTGGTACTGGGGATGGAATCCAGGGGCATTCTACCTCTAAGATATACCTGCAGTCCTTTTTATTTTGTTTTGTTTTTGTTTTTTGGGGGTACCGAGGATTGAACCCAGGGGCATTCTACCTCCGAGCTACACACCCAGCCCTATTCTTTATTCTGAAACAGGGTCTCAGTAAGTTGCAGAGGGCCTCACTAAGTAGCTGAGGCTGGCCACAAACCCGGATCCTCTGGTCTCAGCCTCCCAAGTACTGGGATTACAAGTGTACGCCACCACACCCGGCTCCCTTTTTATTTTTTTATTTATTTATTTTTTTGCGGTACTGGGGATTGAACCCAGGGGCTTCTACCTCCGAGCTACCCCCCCAGCCCTATTTTTTTTGTTCTTTATTTTGAAACTGGGTCTCACTAAGTTGCGGAGGGCCTCACTAAGTAGCTGAGGCTGCCAGTGAACCTGGATCTGCCTGTCTCAGCCTCCCAAGTACTGGGATTACAAACGTGCGCCACCACGCCCGACTCCCTTTTTATTTTGAAACAAGGTTTCCCTAGGTTACTGAGAAGCTCTCTTCATTGCTGTGTCTGTCCTCGAACCTACGATCCTCCTGTTTATGCCTCCCATGTGCTGGGATTACAGGCATGCACCACCATGCCTGGCTTCTGCCTATACTTAAGAACTGTTTTTGCTCTTTGAAAAAATGAGCTATCATTTATGTAATGAAAAGTTGAGTGATTCATATGGGATAAAGGTGACTGTTCTTTAATAGACTACTTCCTTTTAACAGTTTGTTTTTTTAGTGTCGTGCTCTTTTTTTTTTTTTTTTTTGCGGTAGCGGGGATTGAACCCAGGGGCGTTCTATCTCCGCGCCACACCCCCGGCCCCATTTTTTATACTTCATTTTGAAACCGGGTCTCACGAAGTTGCGGAGAGCCTCACTAGGTAGAGAGAGAGACAGGGAGAGAGAGAGAGAGAGAGAGAGAGAGAGAGAGAGCCGAGGCCGGCCGTGAACCCGGAGAACCCGGATCTTCCGGTCTCTGCCTCCCAAAGTACTGGGATTACAAACGTGCACCACCACGCCCGGCGTGTCGTGCTCTTAATTAAGCTTTTAGACTCCTGCTCTCCCCAATAATATGAGACCAAAAACTTAATGAAATGTATCTCTAGGTAGTAGAGGAACGAAATGACACCCAGAGGCAACTTGCTCGAGAACAGAATGCCAGAATATTACAAGATGGGATTCTGGCAAATCACCTTTGCAAACAAAAGGAGATAGAAACAGCACAAAAAAAAGTGAGTTCTGAGGGGTTTTTTAAAAGTCATTTTAAAATATATGTATGTGTTAATATGTATGTACATATTTTGAAAACTAACTATATGCATCCTGGAAAGTATAGAGGATTTTTAAACCACATATATTTAAATACAATATACATATTTGGGGGGATGGCATTTTGGGCCCATTGGATAAAGTAATGTTCTTAATGAAACTCCATTTGTTTGCAGCAGTCCAGTAGTGACTTTCACAATGGCCTCATCCAAAGAAAAGGCTTGAGCCGGGCATGGTGGCACACAGCTGTAGTCCCAGTACTGGGGAGGCTGACACAGGAGGATCACAGATTTGTGGCCAGCCTCAGCAACTTAGTGAGGTCCTTGCCAACTTAGTGAGACCCTGTTTCAAAATTAAAAATAAAAATAAGGGCTGAGGCTGAAGCTCAGAGGTAGAATGCCCCTGGGTTCAATCCTCAGTACCATAAAAAAGAGAAGAAAAGGCAGTATTTTCTATAGGAATTGATGATTTTTCTGTGTTCTCAAAACAGTTGTTACTCACAGTAGATAGTCTCGTTGGCCATGATCTCACCTCCTTGATATGTTAATGTGCAGAGGTTTGTCTATGACTTCCACTACTAGGCAAAAAAGTACAACAGCAGAGACCCTATTTTGGATGTCATTTCCTCACTTCGAGAAAAATAACAGTTTGCCCCAATTTCCTATTTTAGTACAAAGACCTTTTGAAAACAATGGTGTACCATAATATATATTTAGTGATAATTTATTGGTATTTTGTTCCTAATAAAATAGGTCAGTGTATTTTCCCTTATTTCACATTTATTAGTGTTTCAAACACTATGAAGAAACAAATTATTGCAACAGCAAATAATCTCAGGATTTTCTAAGAAGAGTTCTATAAGTTTTACCTTATAGAAGTTGAATCAGGAAACATAAGTGAAGCCAGGCGTGGTAGTGTTCACCTGTAATCCCAGGATTTGGGAGACTGAGACAGGAGGGTCACAGGTTCGAAGCCAGCCTCAGCAACTTAGTGAGACCCTTTTTCCAAGTAGAAAATAGGGCTGGGGGTGTAGCTTTGAGGTAGAATGTCTCTGAGTTCAATCCCAGCACCACAAAAATAAAAATAAGATAAATTAAAACAAAAAAGAAACCTAAGGGAAAATCCTGTGGCTTGCTTATATTTTTAACTTCTCTTTTTCAGAGTTGTGATAACTAAATGAATTTACTGATGTATGTAGAAGTACTTAGTACAGTTCCTAGATTTAGCATTTATCAATAACTATAATTTTTATAAATGACTATAAAAATGTTTAAAAAAGCAGAATATCTATAGAAAGGTTTCAAGAAGAAGGAACTAAAAGAACACTGGGAGATTTCACCTGTCTAAATATATGTAGAGCTAAGACTCTTATTTGGGGATGACTATGTAGATTGGATATTAGAGTATAAACCTAATTTTTAATGTGATTTATTTTGTGTCTTGGGTCTTTATAATTCAAGAGAAAGGCTTTTCCAATTCTGAGAGTCTTTAAAAAATTATCTTTTTTTTTTTTAACCCAGGGGCATTCTACCTCTGAGCTACGCTCCCAGCCCCATTTTTATTCTTTATTTTGAAACAAGGTCTCACTAAGTTGGAAAGGGCCTCACTATGTAGCTGAGGTTAGCTGTGAACCCGCAATCCTCCTATCTCAGCCTCCCAAATACTGGGATTACAAGTGTGCGCCACCTCGCCCAGCTAAAAATTATCATTTCTGTTTTACTTTTATAGGTTCATTGTCTTCAGTTAAATTTTTTAACGTTGAGGAATTTATGCTTCTATAAGCACTGAATTTTATATCCAGTGTTTTCCTATTTGGATATCCATTTATTGCAGCCATCCCTTGTATAAACATACATAAACATACAGGTTTTTCTTTAATTTCAGAGGAAATTGTGGTGTGTCCTTTTCTTGAGTGCCACCTGTCTTCTTTGTTTTACTTAGGTTTCTGTTAGTAATGAGAAAGAAAAAGATCTATTGCATAAAAATCACAGGTTGCAGGATGAAATCACCATGATAAGATTGGAAATAGACACAATAAAAAATCAGAACCAGGAAAAGGAAAAGAAATACCTTGAGGATGTTGAAATTGCAAACGAAAAGAATGATGACCTTCGAAAGACAATAAAACAGAATGAGGAAACATATACAAAAACAGTACTCCAATATAATGGACAGCTTAGTGTTCTGACAGCTGAGAATATGATGCTCAATTCCAAATTGGAGAATGAAAGACAAAACAAGGAAAGACTGGAAACAGAAGTCGAGTCGCACCGTTCTCGACTGGCTGCAGCTGTGCGTGATTATGATGAAAGCCAGGCATCAAAAAGAGACCTAGAGCTTGCTCTACAGAGAGCACGAGATGAGTGTGCTCGATTACAGGACAAGATGAATGCAGATGTATCCAACCTAAAAGATAACAACGAGATTCTTTCCCAGCAGCTTTCTAAAGCGGAAAGAAAATACAACAGCCTAGAAGTTGAGCTCCATCATACAAAAGATGCTCTTAGAGAAAAGACTTTGGTTTTAGAACAGGTACAAAGAGACCTAAGCCAAACGCAGTGCCAAATGAAGGAAATTGAATACATGTATCAAAACGAGCAAGGTAAAGTTAATAAGTACATTGGAAAGCAGGAATCTTTAGAGGAGAGATTATCTCAACTACAAAGTGAAAATACATTGCTTCACCAGCAATTGGATGATGCTCACAACAAAGTTGACAATAAAGAAAAGACAGTGATTAATATCCAAGACCAATTTCATGATATTGTAAAAAAACTTCAAATGGAGAGTGAGAAAAAAAGTCTCATGCTGGAAGACAGAAATAAGGAGTTAATCAGTGAATGCAATTATTTAAAAGAAAGACTGTATCAATATGAAAATGAGAAAACAGAGAGAGAAGTAAGTATCAAGAATGATGTATATTTTTCAAACTTCCTAAATGAAAATTCAGAGTAATATTTCATTATGTGTAAATGTTTAATCTAGTTGAATATAAAAATACACAGATTATAAATGTATTTGCTGTATCATCTCAGAAACATACCTTGTTTCCAGCAAATACTACATAGACCTGATTCCCAACACAAAGAAATAATTCACATTTGAGGTGATCAATGTGCCATTTACCCTGCTCCTATCATTGTGCATTGTATACATGTTTTGAAATATCATACTAAACCTCATAAATATGTACAATTATTATGTGTCAATTACAAGTTTTTAAAAAGATTCAGTTACATTGAACTGAATTTGAAATCCAATAAAAAAGGGAAAAAATTAAGTTAGACCAGAGAGATGCTTTGAGTAAAGACATTATGCTACCTATGAAATTTTAAGAGGCGGTTATAAATTAAATATAGCCAGGCGTGGTGGCACACGCTTGTAATCCCAGTACTTGGGAGCTGGAGACCAGAGGATCCGGGTTTGTGGCCAGCCTCACGTACTTAGTGAGGCCCTCCGCAACTTCAGGAGACCCGGTTTCAAAATAAAGGATAAGAAATAGGGCCGGGGATGTAGCTTGGAGGTAGAACGCCCCTGGGTTCAATCCCTGGTACCGCAAAAAAAAAAAAAATTAATTAATTAATTAATTAAATATATATATATATACTGATTTTAATAATGTAGTCTTTTTTTTGTGGTAGTGGTGACTAAACCCAGGGACATTCTACCTCTGAGCTACATCCTCAGCCCTTTTTTATTTTTTATTTTTTGTTTTTGAAACACAGTCTTGCTAGGTTGCAGAGAGTCTCACTATAGGGTCTGAGTTCCTAAGGAACCTCACTTAGTTGCTGAGGCTGTCCTTGAACCTGAAATCCTCCTATCTCAGCCTCCCAAGTCCTGGGATTACAGATGTGTACCACCAGGCCCAGTTATATAACATAGTCTGGTACTGCTGAAATAATTTTTTATTCTGGTGCTAAGAGTTGAACCCAAGACCTGAAGCATGCAAAGCGCGCATTCTACCACTGAAATATAACCCTGCCCTGATGTAATAATTTTAGTGTCCTTGCGTTACCATATTTTAAGAATATGATAAAGCAGATAAATGGAAATGCTCATTCCTAAAGTGAGTATTTTTAAATTAAAGTTAAATTAAGTAGGTAACTCTGACAGTTCATTTCAGATTTCCTAGATGAACTGAAATGTAGATGCTGTATTTTGTAATACTATCCCCTTATATATTTCTAGTTGGTATAATTTTATTTTAATTCATGTCAATTTGACTTAAATCTGAAAATATTTGTCTCAAAATTATGTATTATGACTTCTCAACTTTTTAAAGGCATATACCTTTTGTTAAATCATAATTTGGAACAAAGATATTTTCAGCAGAACCATAGTAGATTTAATCTTCTCACTGGTATTTATATATATATATATTTTTTTTTTTTTTGCGGTACTGGGGATTGAACCCAGGGGCGTTCTACCTCTGAGCTATACCCCCAGCCCTATTTTTTATACTTTATTTTGAAACCGGGTCTCACGAAGTTGCGGAGGGCCTCACTAAGTAGCTGAGGCTGGCCGCGAACCCTGATTCTCCGGTCTCCGCCTCCCAAAGTACTGGGATTACAAGTGTGCGCCACCATGCCCGGCCCCTGGTATTTATAATTTATTGAACATTTTTCACAAATAACTTGCTCATTATTTTCATTTTGAGGCTCAATTACTATCATCAAAGTAAAGGACATAACTTTGTCCAGTAAAAAGATAATTCTAGCTGTTTGTGATTTATTAATTTGTCATCGAATCTCCATTTTCAGACTAAGGAGGGGGCAGGATTCATATAGCAGGAACAGAGTAAGTGGAGGAGAGTTGCAGGAGCTGAGGTCAAGGAGGGAGGTGGAGACAGGGTTGCCTAGGGCCTCTCTGTTATTCTGAAGGATTCAAGCAGAGGATTGAATGTGTAAGGAACTCTGAAGTTAGTTTGAGCCTCTAATAAAAAAGAGGGAGAATGTTCCCCTGTGTAAAACTTACCATCACCATTCCCACCTACAAACCCATTTCTTTTTGAGAATTCAGTAGGTTGTTACTCATTGCAGCTTCATCATGGCAGCAGTAGATAGAGGGTCAAATCTATTGTCTAACATAGCAGTGCTTGGACAGGAAGACAAGACAGCACCTTCTTGTGTCCTTAACTGAACTCAGTAATAAGAGTGTACATACCCAAGGAAAAGAAGATGCAGTAACTCATGTATGTGGTGGTATTTTCAGAGTATATATAAGAGTTAAATATTAATAACATAATTTAATAACAAGGTGATTTATAAAAACCAGTAATGGAAATATCTTATCAGGTAGTTTTGAGACAACTTCAACAAGAACTGGCTGATACCCTGAAAAAACAATCTATGTCAGAGGCTTCACTAGAAGTTACATCACGTTATCGCATTAGTTTAGAAGATGAAACACAGGAGTTAAAGAAGAAAATAGGTGAAATCACAAGTCAAGTACGTATCAAGCTGAATATGTCAGCAGTTAATTTACAGCTATTTAAATAAGTGTTTTGGGATACTGATTTTAGTGGGCAATTTTCTTTTGTATTTTCATTATAATTTTATTATCTTTATACTGCACTTATTTCTTAAACTCTTTCATTCTTATAATTTTGTATATCTTTCCTTAAAGATAAGGTAAAAAATATTTACTCTTAGGAAAGTTGAGAATTATATATCATTCCTTACAAAAGTTGAAACAGGGTTTTCCTGTTAAAAAGTACTTTTTAGTGATATTTCTTTTTTTTTTTTTCTTGGTACTGGAGATTAAACTCAGGGGCGTTCTACCTCTGAGCTACCTCTGAGCTACACCCCCAGCCCTATTTTTTTTTTTTTTTTTTGCGGTACCGGGGATAGGACTTAGGGGCATTTTACCTCCGAGCTACACCCCCGGCCCTGTTTTTTATACTTTATTTTGAAACCAGGTCTCACGAAGTTGCAGAGGGCCTCACTAAGTAGTTGAGGATCCGCAAACCTGGATCCTCCGGTATCTGCCTCCCAAGTACTGGGATTATAAGCATGAGCCACCACACCCGGCATTTTATTTTATTTTGAAACAGGGTCTCACTAAGTTGCTGAGAGCCTTGCAAAGTTACTGAGGCTGGCCGCAAACCTGCGATCCTCCTGTCTCAACCTCCCAAGTATTGTGATTACAAGCATGCACCACCACTCCCAGCTCAGTCATGCTTTTTAAATAATTGGGACTGCAAATACAGCATTCTAGCTTGGTTTTGGGTGTGTGTGTGTGAGTGTGTGTGTGTGTGTGTGTGTGTTTACTGGGAACTGAATCAGGAGCATTCTACCTCTGAGCTATTTTTATTTTTTTAAAATTCTACCTCTGACCCTTTTTATTTTTTTTTTTAATTTTTTTTTTTTTGTGGTACCAGGGATTGAACCCAGGGGCGTTCTACCTCCGCGCTACACCCCCGGCCCTATTTTTTTTTATACTTTATTTTGAAGCCGGGTCTCACGAAGTTGCGGAGGGCCTCACTAAGTAGAGAGAGAGACAGGGAGAGAGAGAGAGAGAGCGAGCTGAGGCTGGCCGCGAACCCGGATCCTCCAGTCTCTGCCTCCCAAAGTACTGGGATTACAAGCGTGCCCCACCACGCCCGGCCCTTTTTATTTTTTATTTTGAAACAGGATCTCATTAGTTTATCATGTGCTGGCCTCTAACCTGAACCTGTGATCCTCCTGTCTCGGCCTCCCCAATACTTGGATCATAGGCATGCGCCACCTAATTAAAAGTAGCTGCCATGCTCAGCTAGAGCTTCCACCTATAATTCTATATCAACAAGTGTGATTAAGAGATAAAACAAGCAGAAAGCTCTTTTGATATGAAATCTAGCTTAAAAAAGGTAATAGCATCTGTTATGCAGGACTGCTGACAGATGCGAAATAATCTATCCTGGAATATGTGAGTGTCCCCAGTGCCTCACCCAGTCCATTTATAAGCCAGGTAGTGTGCCACCGCGCAGGCAGAGCCATACAGGCTCACAGTGACCACTGTTTCACACACATTGAGGAGTCCAGCCCATTGTGTGGGAGCCCCTTGAGATTCATCTAGTTTTTTGATGCTTAAGGCACTCATCCTGTCTAATTGAACTTGCTCTGCAGCTAGCCATCTGGTTTCATCATGCACTCCATAGCTTATTTGTGGAGTGGCCTTACCTTGTTCTCATGCTATATACACATGTTCTGTCTCCATCCTGCTTGAGAACATCTGCCAGGTCTCCTGTTTTGAGGAGGGGAGGAGGCATGTTCCATCAGGTAATGGAAAAATACACTCTTCTGAGTTCCTGAGCCAATTTGAAAATTTCTGCCAGATGGTCAGGTTGACTGCCTGAATTTCCCACAGCAGTCCACTAGTGACTGAGAGAGGGAGCTCTCCGTATACCCAGCAGTCAGCCTGATGATGGACCCCGGAAACCGATAGCCCAGTCTGTAAATAGGTTAGTTATTTGGGGTTAGGAAGAGATAGAGAAAGTAAAAAGTAACGGTACTATAATTCATGATTGTTTAGGATGTCCAGCTTGAGCCTTGTTTCTTGAAGAGATATTCAAGGTCCTTTAGAGGGGTTGCTGTCCAGCCAGGTGACAGTGGATCCTGGCATGGGGAGTGTCATTTTCTGTTGGTACCCTTTAATTCAGGTATGGTGAATCCATGGCCTAACACTTGCAGCCTTGAGAGAAGTATGAGTGGGTAGGAGTACATCATCAGGGCCTGTCCATTTTTCTATGAGTTGATCCTTGGATCTCTGATGCTTCCAGGTCTTTATTAGAACTTAGTCTCCAGGTTGGAAAGGGTACGGCAGGTCATCAAGGTAGGGTCTTGTCCTAGAGGAAGCAAACTCATGCACAGAGGTTAGAGTTTTAAGTTATTGTACAGAATGTTTAATGGTATTTCCATATTCTAAATGTAGAGAAAACAGTCCCCTATGAAAGTCCAAAAAGGTCTGCCATATATAATTGCATAAGGGCTTGATTGTAGCCCACTTCTAGGGGCCACCCTTATGTGGAAGAAGGCAGCAGACAATACCTTTTCCCATGTTCAATTAGTATATTTTGGAGCTGGCCGTGGTGGCACACGCTTGCAATCCCGGTACTTGGGAAGCTGAGACCGGAGGATCACAGGTTTGCAGCCAGCCTCGGCTACTTAGTGAGGCCCTCTGCAACTTAGTGAGACCCTGTTTCAAAATAAAAAGAATAAAAAATAGGGCTGGGGGTGTAGCTTGGAGGTAGAATGCCTCTGGGTTCAATCCCCAGTACTGCAAAAATAAATAAATAAATAAATAAAATTAGTATATTTTGGCCAGAGCATTTTTATTGGAGTATGATTCATCTTCTCTGTCTCACCTGTCCACTGCGGTCTACACGCAGCGTACAATCTCCAGTGACTATCTGAAACTCCACTCGCCGTGTTACTTTTGAGACAAGTCAGGGCCGTTATCACTGTGTATGGAGCCCAGCGTGCCATATCTGGGAACAGTGTCTGTTAGTAAATTTCCAGCCACTTCTGAGGCTGTTCTGTTTTTGTGGCATATGCCTTGACCCAACTGGAGAAAGCATCTGCAAAAACTAGCAAGTACTTGAAGTTTCCAGCCGCTCTTCGTATCTGGGTAAAATCTTCCTGCCCATTTTCAAAGGGAGAGGGCCCGTGGACTGTGTCCCTGAGCCGTAGGCAGCTTTCTTTCTTCGGGAGTTGTTTTTGGCCCAGAGTTGGTGTCTTTGGGTCATATCTTTTATTGCCTGGCATAACCCTGGTCCTATGAGATAGGATTTAATAGATTCAGTTAATGTCATCTTGCCCATAGTGAAGTTCTTTTTTTTTTTTTTTGCGGTACCAGGGATTGAACCCAGGGGCATTCTACCTCCGAGCTACACCCCCGGCCCTATTTTTTTTTTTATACTTTATTTTGAAACCGGGTCTCATGAAGTTGCGGAGGGCCTCACTAAGTAGCTGAGGCTGGCCACGAACCCGGATCCTCCGGTCTCCGCCTCCCATGTACTGGAATTACAAGCGTGCGCCACCACGCCCGGCTCATAGTGAAGTTCTTGATGAATACCTAGGTAGTAACAGCTAATGCAAGCTAAACACAAGATGACTCTGGGGGTTTCCCTTCCAATGAGATGAAAGGTCTTGCTCTTTGAAACTCCTTGTTTAGGCTCTCCTTTTGTCAGTTTTGAGTATTCAGGAGAGAAAGGAGTTAAGTCAGTTCCAGGTATCATGGGGGCCAAATGTGAGGTTTTGCGTGCAGCTGACTTGGAAGCTCTGTCAGCTAAGTAGATCCCTGGGCTATTCTGGAGTGTACCTTTTGATGTCTAGAACAATGCATGATAGCCATGCCTTCTGGCATGAGGACCGACTCCATGAGTGGACATACCTCCTGAGGAGGTCCTGTGCAATTAATCAACTGATAAAAACATGTTATTAAGAGGGGGAGAAGGAAGGAAAAGAAAAAAACATGTCAGTTTTCAAAGAAACCACCTGCTAGTTGAGCCTCGGGCTCATCATCAGCCCATGAAATGGACCCCGGTCCAGCACTGCTTGATTAGCACACGCACACTGCTAGGCTCAGGGGGGCTCGGCTCTCCTGGGATCAGTGTCGGTTGGAGGTGGAGTGCCTGCTCGGGTGGCATTGGCTGGAGGTGGAGTGCCTGCTCGGGTGGCATTGGCTGGAGGTGGAGTGCCTGCTCGGGTGGCATTGACTGGAGGTGGACTGCTTGCTCCGGTGGCATTGCCACTTGCCAGCTGCAAGTTAAGAGCAGCTCTCCTAAGCTGCGTTCCAGAGGCTGCAGGAAGGCCTGTTCTTGGGGCTTTCCTGACACTCCTGTAATAGGCACCATTGATCAGATGACTGTCAGAGGGAGTCAATAGAACTGGGAAAGTAGCACCCCTGTCAATTAGTAAGCTTATGGATTTGTTCCCCACTGTCATTTGTACCCAGGGATCCTGAGGGAAAATAATGATTGGACCCAGAAGGGTCAAGGGAACTCCTGGGCTTCTTCAGTCCTCAATAAAAACCATCAGCAATCTGATGTCTTGCCTTTTTACTGAGTTGATGATTTTTTCTTAAAAGTTGGATCTAGATGTGTTGGTGCACACCTATAATTCCAGACCTTGGAAGGCTGAGACAGTAGGAGCTCAGGTTCTAATCCAGCCACAGCAACTTAAGAGGGGCTCTCAGCAACTCAGCAAGACCCTGTTTCCAAATAAAAAATAAAATAGGGCTGGGGGTGTAGCTCTAAAGTAGAATGCCCCTGGGTTCAATCCCCAGCAACACACACACACACACACACACACACACACACGCATACACACACACACACACACATACAATGCTTTCCATAATGGAATTTCTTCTTTTCCCCATTTTACCAATTTTGTCAGTTTAAAAACAAGAGGGTCAGGGGTATAGCTCAATGGCAGAACACTTACCTGGCATGCATGAAGCCTTGGGTTCAATCTAGTAACCTTAAAAAAAAAAAAACAAAAACAAGAATAACATGTTTCATCTCTGTAACAGGGATCTATAAATCCTTCTGTAAAATGCCAGATAGTATTATTCTAGACGCTGTGGACCCTGAGCTCCCTGTTGCAACAGCTCAGTTAACTCTGCTGTTACGGCACAAGAGTCACATACACAATATGCAAATGAGGGAGTATGGCTGTGTTCCGATAAGATTTGAGCTCAAAAACAGGTGATGGGCAGATTTCTACTAGATTATTGGTAAAGGTTTTTAATTGTTATTTTTCTTTGTTTTAGTTGCAAGAAGCACAGGATCAACACACAGAAGCTGTACAGTGTGCTGAGAAGATGCAAGACCACCTACAAAAGTATAACTTAAAGCAGCATACAGAATAACGAGTATTTATAAATCAAATAAGAAGTATAGTACGAGAATTGTATCAGTTTTGATAATCTTTGTGAAGCCAGGGAAGAATTTCAGCTTTAAGTTACCTAAAATGGGCGTGGTAGCGTACGCTTGTAATCCCAGTACTTGGGAGGCTGAGACAGAAGGATCCCAGATTTGAGGCCAGCCTCAGCAACTTAGTGAGACCCAGTTTCAAAATAAAAAATAAAATAGGGCGGGGGGTATAGCTCAAAGGTAGAACACTCCTGGGTTCAGTCCCCAGTACCACACACAGACAAGAAAAAAAAATTACCTAAAATGCATAATTTAGGGCTGGGGATGTAGAACTTGTGCTTTGCATGCAATAGGCCTTGGGCTGGATCCCCAGTGCCAAAAGAAAAGAAATGCATAATCGTTTAATACTTTTATTAATGCATTGCAATTATACATCATAGTGAGGTTCAGTGTGGTACAAACACACATACACACAGCTCTTGGTGTATTTCCTTCAAAATTTTTGTATGTTATCCACAAAACAGCTAGGGAAATGATATAGTTACTAAATCACCTGCTTTTCAGATTTTTTTTAACAATTTAGATTCCTTTCAGATGTTTGTTCAGAAATAATGTGGTATTTAAAAAATTGGTCTATAAGAATAATTCTTTTAAAATACACATTTTAGGCTTGAACTTGAAAATTCCAAGTTAAAAGTTAAAGTGAAAAAGCAAGCAGGGAAAATCGAACAACTTCAGAAAGATCTGTTGAGTGCAAAGGTGGTAAGTTAGTCTCTTACTAATCTGTGTCATACTGAAAAGGAATTTTTGTCTTTAGTGTATAGGAATATTGTAGGCAATATGAAAAGTCTCATTGATAAAAGTGTTTGTGGTGTTTATATTGATACTACTGGTGCTTGTAGCTCAAGTCCTCTTAACTTTATAAAAGTTGACTGAATTCATAAAATTAGTAATTTTTTTTTTTTGTGGTACTGGGGATTGAACCCAGGGGCATTCTACCTCTGAGCTACACCCCCAGTCCTATTTTTTGTTCTTTATTTTGAAACAGGGTCTCAAGAAGTTGCGGAGGGCCTCACTATGTAGCTGAGGCTGGCTGTGGACCTGCGATCCTCCTGTCTCATCCTCCCAAGTACTGGGATTACAAGCGTGCGCCACCACGCCTGGCTAAATTAGTAATTTTTGTAGAAAGATTTTAATGAAAATTGTGATAGAGTGTTATGCACTGATGTATACATGCGGGTTGTTTCCGCCATTTGACTGCTGGGGACAACACTGCTCTGGACATTAGGTGTACAACTACCTGTTGAGTTCCTGCTAATATCTTAGTATAACTTTTTAAATTCCAAGAAATAGAAGTAATTATTTTGTCTAGGATTCTGAATTTTTCTTGTAATGTAAGCTTTTCAGTGAGGTTTTGAGAATGAATTCTTTATAGTTTGAAATGGAAACTAGGAGCTGGGCATGGTGGCGCACACCTATAATCCCAGTACTTAGTAGGCTGAGTCAGGAAGACTGCAGGTTTGAGGACAGCCTCAGTAATTTAGCCAGACCCTTAGTGACTTGGCAAGACCCTGTTTAAAAAATAAAATAGGGCATGGATTGTAGCTCAGAGGTAGAACACCCATGAGTTCAAACCCTAGTACCAAAAAAAAAAAAAAAAAAAAAGGAAAGGAAAGAATGGAAGCTAGGTCATTCTATAAGCATCCCTCCCCAAAGGAATGTGTTTGTTTCTTGGATTTTAATAAAGAAAAGAGAGACCAGTGAAAAAGTCGACATGGCTGCTTGCTCTAGTGGGAGGGACCTTGCAGAGTGACCCGGCGCTCCCAGCATTGCAGATTCAGAAATGAACCTTGCTTCCCATGTTCCCTGTTCATCACCCCTTCAAAGACTTAGTAGTACCATCTTAACATACTGATGATATATCAGTTCAAGGGTGCCAGCTTATTGTTGTACAGTGAAAGCTATGTAACTCTTTACCAAGCAGAATAGAATTCTCCCCTGTCATTCACATTTTCCTTTGTAGGAATTAAGATCACAAAATTGTGTCGTGAGCACTAAACTGGAACAGTGAGGTAGTTGCTCCCACTACTGGAGTAGTGAGGTAGTTGCTCCCACTAACTAGTTTTAAGTCACAATAGCTAGATTTATGCAGCTCCATTATACAGATACACCTATAAGAGAACTAGAAGATTGTGTTGACTGGTCTTTCTCACAGTGGAGGAAACATTGAAAAATAATTTTTTTCTAAATTTTATATAAATAAGTCCCATTTTATTCATACACTTTTCATGCACATGATATGACAGTTAAGATGTCTTCTGTGGCCAGATGTGGTGGTGCACACCTGTAATCCTAGTACTTGAGAAGCTGAGACAGGAGGATAGAGGATTTGAGGCCAGCCTTACTAACTTAGTGAGACTCTCAGCAATTTAGTGAGACCCTGCTTCAAAATAAAAAATAAAATAGGATTGGGGGCATAGAATGCCTCTGGGTTCAATCTCCAGACCACAAAAACAAAGACAAATTTCTGTGAATGAGGGCCAGAAGATATCCTTTTATCTAAGTGGCATACAGAATGGTATTAAGGTATCAAAAATTGAAAAAATTTTTATAGTACCCAAAATCTATTGAACTTATTAAAAAATTAGGGATTTTCAGTAGATTTCCAAAGAAATAAGTTATGAATATGGTGTATAATTAATGGTTCGTAAAATATCTGAACACACATTACCCATGAACTCATGATACATACATATATATACTTTTTTCCCAGTACCTGTAACACACACACACACACACACACACACACTCCCAATATATATATATATGTACTGGGAATTAAACTCAGGGGCATTCTACCTCTAGGCTACATCCCCGAGCCCTATTTTCTATTTGGAAAAAGGATTTTGCTAAGTTGCTGAGGCTGGCCTCAAACCTACAATCCTCTTGTGTCAGCTTCCCAAGCGTTGGGCTTACAGGTGTGTTCCGCCACTCCTGGCTGAGTCGCTAGCTTTTTTTTTCTTTTTTTTTGTGGTACTGGGGATTGAACCCAGGGGCATTCTACCTCCGAGCTATGCCCCCAGCCCTATTTTTTATTCTTTATTTGGAAACAGGGTCTCACTAAGTTGTGGAGGGCCTCACTAAGTAGCTGAGGCTAGCTGCGAACCCAGATCCTCTGGTTTTAGTCTCCCAAGTACTGGGATTACAAGCATGTACCACCACACCTGGCTCTAGAATTTTAAAAATAATTTTCTTTTGAAATTTTTTCAAAGTCTGAAGATGATAACGAACAATTAAAGAAACTTACTGAGTTAAAAGAATCTCTGGAATATACTTTGGACCAAGAAAAGAAGAAAAATGGCAAATTAGAAAAAGAGCTAACTGGGTAAGATTTTAATATTTCAAGTCTTTTCAACCACTCATTAATTGATGTGACTAATTTTACTAAAATGTTAATACAAATTCATTTTATATCTGCTGTGTGTGTGTGTGTGTGTGTGTGTGTGTGTGTGTGTGTGTGGTGTGTTGGGAAATAGAGTCTCACTAATTTACAGAGGGCCTTGCTATTTTGCTGAGGCTGGCCTTGAACCTGTGATCCTCCTGACTTAGCCTCCCAAGTACTGGGATTATAGGAGTATGCCACAATGCCCAGCTTATATCTACATTTTTGTAATTAAATTATGCTAGTTTAAAATTTACTCCAGAATCTCACAGCACAATATGAAACTTTGAATCCCCAGATATCACATTTATTCTCTAATGGTTTAAAAAATAATAACAACAATGACTTTGGCATATAATCTCAATGAACTCTTCATATGCCTTGAAATTTTATTTCTCAAGATTTTTTTGCTGTATTTCCTTCTTTTAGTAGTGTTCTTCCCTCAGTATTCACACATTTTAATATCTAAAAGCCTATCTGTGTCATTTCTTAACAGTGTAAAAATTTATCTTGATTTAGCTTATATTTTCTGCCTGTTTCTCTTCCTTCCTTCCTTCCTGCCTGCCTCCCTGCCTGCCTGCCTGCCTTCCTTCCTTTCTTTCTTCTTTTTTACTTATAAAATATATCATGGAGCATGGCATGGTGGTGTACACCTGTAATCCCAGAACTTGGGAGGCTGAGACAGGAGGATCACAGGTTTGAGGCCAGCCTCAGCAACCTAGTGAGACCTGTTTCTAAAACAAAAAATAAAAAAGGCTAAAGGCGTACTTTGGAGGTTGAATGCCTCTGGGTTCAACCCCTAGTACCACACACCCAAAAAAGAAAAAAATATATATGTATATACACACACACATAGTGAGGCTGTCAGCGACTTAGCGAGACCCTATTTCCAAATAAAAAATAAAATAGAATAGGGCTGGGGGTATATCTCAGATGTAGAATGCCCCTGGGTTCAATCCCAGCACCACACAAGAAATAAATAAAATAAAATATATCATGGAGACACATTCCTTTCCTGTGGGTGTTTCCTGTGGGTGTCTTATGTGTACATGCAGGGCTTAGTTCCAGGACCCTTCCCGATATCCAAATCCATTGCCCTTCAAGTCCTTACATAAAAATTGTATAGCCAGGCGTGGTGGCACACGTTTGTAATCCCAGTACTTGGGAGGATGAGACAGGAGGATCGCAGGGTCGCGGCCAGCCTCAACTACTTACTGAGGCCCTTCACAACTTAATGAGACCCTGTTTCAAAATAAAGAATAAAAAAATAGGGCTGGGGGTGTAGCTCAGAGGTAGAATGCCCCTGGGTTCAATGCCCAGTACTGCAAAAAAAAAAAAAATTGTGTAGTGCAGTTTATATAAAACCTCTCACATCCTCCTATGTGTGTGTGTGTGTGTGTGTGTGTGTGTGTGTGTGTGTTTTCCTTTTTTATTCTTTATTTTGAAACAGGGTCTCACTAAGTTGTGGAAGGCCTCACTAAGTAGCTGAGGCTGGCCGCGAACACGGATCTCAGCCTCCCAAGTACTGGGATTACAAGCGTGCACCACCACGCCCGGCTTTAGAATATTCATCTTAAAATATATCTTCTATACCTTGGTTACTGATTTCTGGGTTATAATTAATATTTAACAATAAGTTAAAATGGATATTCATGATTACAAGGATTCTGTGTGTGGTTATAGTTTTAACTCCTCTCTCTATATATCATAATGTTTTTCTTTAGATGTTTTACCTAAGATTATAATTAGAAAGCTTTCAAATAATGCTAAGTTAAAAAAAATGAAGAGGATCATAATTTAGATTTGTTTCTTTTATTTGATAGAGCATATCTGTTTAAACAGTTATTAAATGTTTACTCTTTATTTATTTATTTATTTTTTTGCAGTACCAGGGATTGTACCCAGGGACGTTCTACCTCCGAGCTACACCCCCGGCCCTATTTTTTATACTTTATTTTGAAACCGGGTCTCACGAAGTTGCAGAGGGCCTCACTAAGTAGCTGAGGCTGGCGGCGAATCCAGATTCTCCAGTCTCCACCTCCCAAGTACTGGGATTACAAGTATGCATCACCATGCCTGGCAAATGTTTACTCTTTAGACGGGCGTAGTGGTGTGCACATGTAATCCCAGTACTTTGGAGGCTGAGACAGGAAGATCCCAGGTTCATGGCCAGCTTTAGCACTTAGTGAGACCCTGTTTCAAACTAAAAAATAAAATAGGGCTGGGAGTGTAGTTCAGAGGTATAAATACTCCTGAGTTCAATCCACAGTACCATAAAAAAATTGACTCTTTAAAAGCTCCACTTATCGTTTCTCTGCTTTCTTGCAGATTTAAGAAACTCTTAAAAACAGCAAAAACAAAGTTAAATGAACATGAAAATGGAGAGTTTAGTTTTCATGAAGATTTAAAAACCAGTCAATTTGAAATGGATATTCCAGTTAATATGCTCATACACAAGGTAACTTTTAATCAGTTTTAGAACCAAAAATATAAATTTCTCATTGCTTTGAACAGTGAAATGAAGATTTTAAAAAATTTTATAGACTTGATATCATTGAAAAATAGATCATTTTTCTATTAAAAGGTCATACTATTGATTCTCTTATGTCTTGAACCCTGGCTAATGATCTAAAGCCAAGCGATGTACCATTACATGGCCCCAAATCATGAGTACCAGGTCAATTTTTTAAAAATTTTTTGGTAGCAGCTTTATTGGGATATTATTAATATACCATGAAATCCAATCATTTAAACAATACAGTTCAGTGGCTTTTAGTACATTTACAGTTATGTAATGCTCGCGATCAGCACGGCAGTTATTCAGGGTCAAGAGGGCAGCACGGCAATGAGAAACAAAAGACAAAAGATTTTGGAACCTCCTAAAGGAGAAGGAACAAATTTATTTGGAAGCAACAAGCTTGTATAGTGCAGACAGGAAGTACAGCTTACATAAGCACTAATATAAATATGAAGCCAATGTTGCCATTCAAAAGTTTAGTACTTACCTTTATCCAGTCCTTGCTACTCAAATGTTCCTTTTGAAGCATCAGCAGGAACATGTTGTTATGGCTCAGTCTTTGCCAACCACTTCTGCTTGCCATGAGTAACATCCTTGACCCTTGTCAGGAGATGCAAAGTATAGCCTTCTGTTCTTTGCTGATGCTCAACATGGCCGCAGACATGTTCACAATTCTTGGCCTTCCAAGTTACCGACATTTTCATTAAGAAACGATTAAGCAACCTCCTCCAACATATCCCCCTTTTTGTTTTGTAAAGAGCTTAGTAAAATAGACAATTGCTTGAGTTTGTTTAGCGTGATACAAGCTGATCATTCCAACACTGCAGACTATTAATAAGATAAAGAAACAAACATAATATAATTATTGTACTCCAGGATATAGGCCGACGCCATTTGATCTAGTCAAAAGGGTTAAAATTTTCCCATCCCCCTTTCATACTATTCCAAACAAAGTATCCATATTACATGAGAGGAGAAGGTGGATTGAATATCCTCCTGTAGTTGCTGTATATCCAAAGAGACATTATGTTTCTCCCATACCCCCATCAAATGATTTTTAAATTTTTTTTTTTTTTGCGGTACTGGGGATGGAACCCAGGGGCATTCTACCTCCGGGCTCCACCCCCAGCCCTATTTTTTATTCTTTATTTTGAAACAGGGTCTCACTAAGTTGCGAAGGACCTCACTAAGTAGCTGAGGCTGGCCGCGAACCCGGATCCTCCGGTTTCAGCCTCCCAAGTACTGGGATTAGAAGCGTGCACCACCATGCCCGGCTATCAAAATATTTTTAACATGATCCCAGGGGTGAAGGATTTCATTATAAGGGACATTGGTGACACATATCTTAGAAAAGGCACTATGACAAAGTAACCTTTGCTGTGTTTCCGTGGAGGATACTTTATCTCCTAGCCATGCCACAGCATCTTTTAGTCTAGACAGTTCAATCTCAAAAGTCTGATCTATCCTTTGTTGAACTTGCAAAGTTTTAGACACATTTCTTTTTAAATTTGGTGACTCTTAAGTTGAACAGAGGCAATCCTGGTGGCCAGGGATCAGCATTGCTTCTAATCCGTAGACACTGCGTCTGAGGGATCAGGTTGGTCTGTGGTTTTTTTAGCTTATGGTAAGGCTTGACTCGTTTGGCAGGCAGTTAAAGTGATCCAGATTCTGTGGAGATATAGCATATCTTCTTTCCCAGGTTAGCAAGGAAGTAGGACAATGCCATCTTTCTTCACTATGTGGATCTTTGTAAAAGACCTTAGCAAAGGATTCTTGCAATGAATGTTTTTGAAAATGTTTATAGATAACACAAACCAAAAAATTAAAAGTATATAGAAATTTGTTTCTGTCTTTAGAGGACAACCACTCACCCCCCCCCTTTTAAATAACATATTTGCCTCTGGTTATACTGTTCTGCTGGGTGTTCAAGACTAAGTAGGTAGCCCTATGTTGGGCAAACCTAAGTTTTTATAACATTATTTTGTTGTCAAGGTCAGTTAAGGCTCCTCAGGGTTTACTCTTAGAGACTTTGTGAGGCTTTTCCTCTGCCAGTTGTGCCATCTGCTAGGACAGGTCATGGTCTTGCTGACCATTTGGCTTTCCTTGAAAGTTACGGAATATTTTCCTCTCCAATAATCTTCATTTTTTAGGGTAAAGGCTATCAAAGCATTGTTTGGGTTATTCTGTTAGAAGTTGTATATCTGTAATGTTAACAGACAACAATTACCAAGATATATAAGGAAAATAAAAAATAAAACTATTAGAGACAAAACAAATTCAGTTTGCATAATAGTTCTGATAATATTTGATGACATAAATTTCTATTTAAATATGACTTTTTATATATAATTATTATTAATACTCAATTTTAATCAGAGTGGCATGATTTGGAATACCAAATGTTTAAGCATCTCTAGTTATCTTTGCTTAAAAATGGTCACAATACAATTAATCATATACAAATATAAACCTTAAAAAAGTATATCACTATTAACAGTTTTTGTTTAGAGGACATCAGCTTGGTAAACTGTCCTCTTAAGCTTTGTATTTTAGAAGATACTTAGGAAATACAAATATATTTAACTTATAAAGAAGTAATAATTAACATCACAGTTGCATATATATTAATAACCCTTACTATTAGAGTGAAATTTAGAATTTACTGCTCAGTAAGATATCAATAATTATAGCTTTATGTAGGCTAAAAGCAATGACAAAAAAAAAAAAATCAAAGAAGCCGGGCGTGGTGGCGCATGCTTGTAATCCCAGTACTTGGGAGGCGGAGACCAGAGGATCCGGGTTCACAGCCAGCCTGAGCTACTTAGTGAGGCCCTCCGCAACCTCGTGAGACCCGGTTTCAAAATAAAGTATAAAAAATAGGGCCTGTGGTGTAGCTCGGAGGTAGAACACCCCTGGGTTCAATCCCTGGTACCGCAAAAAAAAAAAAAAAAAATCAAAGAATAGTTCTAGACCTGTTATAAGTTTAGAGAACAGTGTTAATTATCAGAAAGAAGATTATTAGCTGATGGATAATTGTATCTCTTTTATACAATAATAAAATATTCAGTCATAAATGACAGGGATTTTTGAATGGTACTAAATATAGATGGTAGAAATTTTAAAAATTCTATTAATCTTTTTATATGTTTAAGGTTCAGACACAATGCATATTGTATAAAAGAGAGCATTTACTGTTTGTTTACCTTGAGTGTATTGTACCTATATATTTTAACTTTATTACCTTTTATATAACATTTAGATAAAGCTCAGAATACACAGCATATTTTGTCCTCGGATGTATACATATTTGTAGTCACAGATATATAGGATGTCAAATATAGCAACCCAAAGTTAGTTATAGTTGTTCATTTCGCCTAGGTTACAAAGTAATCATTAAACAGATTTTTTTTCACATTCTATTTTTTAATTATAATAAGCATTCCCTTTAAAGATGAAAACTACACACAGCATTTGCATGATGATTGTTTAGACGTTATTCACAGAACAGCCAAGTTTTATGCTATGACTGGATTTCCTTTCCTTTGGCTCAAGTTCTTAATCCAAGAGCTGCTCACAGAGACACTGAAGCAGAGCCCGTTTTCTCCCATTTGTCCAAAATCTCGCAGCGATTTCATGTTCAGTGTTTGGAGGAGGATTTTCCTGAACAATTTTGCCTTTTCACTTGAGTTTAATATTTTCTCCTGCGAGAAACACACGCCTCCTGCTTCGCATCCTCAGTGCCGTGGGCTTCTTGTCTTGCTTACAATGCAATCTGGTACTCTGAGGTTCACCGATTTCTTAATTTTTATTCAGGCCATGAGTTTGTTGTATATTTAAATATCTTTTCCGAACATTTTAGCTTTCCTCTTTCATAACGTACCCTTTGTCATATCCCGAAATTCGTCCGGAGTTTAAGATACGCAGCTTCTTAAATACGTCCGTGAGTCTCACTCAAGTTCTCGGTTCCTGCAACCTCGCCTCTCCTCCTTTCCAGTCCCCGCCGGTGTTCAGTCACAGCCCTTAAACAGATATTTAAACCCTGATTTTGCTAAGATTCAGCTTGTGAAGTAGTCAAAGATCTAAGAATGACAGTAAACACAAGAGATTATTATGATAGAACACAATCTTTAAGTTAGTTCTTAGTAAATGTTAAGTGCAGAAAATCAAATTGTTGCCGGGCGTGGTGGCGCACGCTTGTAATCCCAGTACTTTGGGAGGCAGAGACCGGAGGATCCGGGTTCGCAGCCAGCCTCAGCTCACGCACTCTCTCTCTCTGTCTCTCTCTCTGTGTGTCTCTCTCTCCCTGTTTCTCTCTCTCTCTCGCTACCTAGTGAGGCCCTCCGCAACTTCGTGAGACCTTGTTTCAAAATAAAGTATAAAAAAATAG
>PVJS01012956.1:0-42936 GCA_004027185.1 Glis glis
GCTCTCTCTCTCTCTCTCCCTGTCTCCCTCTCTCTCTCTCTCTCTCTCTCTCTCTCTCTCTCTCTACCTAGTGAGGCCCTCCGCAATTTCATGAGACCCGGTTTCAAAATAAAGTATAAAAAAATAGGGCCGGGGGTGTAGCGCGGAGGTAGAACGCCCCTGGGTTCAATCCCCGGTACCGCAAAAAAAAAAAAAAGTTTTGTATAGTAACTATCCTAATTCTATTGTATCCAGTATGTTTAATTTTCCATGTATTCACAAGAGAAAGATTAATGGAACATTTCAAAACAGTCTACTGATATTTAATTCTGTGAGTAGATATTGAATATAGCAACAAGTGAAATACATGAAGACCAAGACCAAGTAAAGGTTATAAGTTACTGCCATAACTGAATATCTGATTGCAAATAGGCCAAACTTAAAGGAAATTTTAATAAGAATAAATTAAGAAAAAGGATGGATGAGGTAAGAAATGTATAGGAAACTTAAACAGATTTTGTCTAATATTTCTTCATTAAAGAATATAATCAAAAAGTCAAAATTCAATAGGTTTAAATACAATTACCAAAAATTCAGCACTTCAAGAGAGACAAACCCATGAGCAGCATGGATATTATTGCTCAGAAAATTTCAACTCAAATCTCTCTCTTAAAGGAAAATTCAAAATTTCCAAATGAAATGCAAAATATCATCAACAGAATAGAAAAAGCTAGCTAAAACAATCGTATGTTATCCATTGTGGACACTGACAATACCTCTAAAAAAGACTTTTATTTTTAACCAATACCTGTAAATAAGCTTAGAAAAAGCAATGTTTATAAAACAACACTGAGACCTTCATGAGAGCAGATACACACTACCAACAAAAATGAAGGTCTAAAAAACCCACTAAATTGCCTTGTAACAGTAATCTCCAAGGAGATATGAGTGCTAGGAAAACAGAACCCAAATAATCTTATTATTATAAAGACAAAACATCAGTTGATTTTATTTGGACAGAATGTCGAGGCAGCCCATCCCAAAGGGTGCCACAATTTTATCACACTCCACTCTGCAGTCATATGTTGGAATTTTCCACATAGACATTAATGGTTTAAAATCTGGATTTGTATCAGAAAAAACAGAGCTTTTTGCTTGCTTGTTTGTTTAGTTTTACTGTTTGTTTGAGATCCTGAGGGAATCGTAGGCAGCCAGGCAGTCACTGGCACAGTGCATGGTGTCTGGGAACAACCAGCAGTCAAATGACATCCTTGAATGTCTGTAATGACATCAGTTACATAATGATATCTGTCAGAGGGGAAGGAGCACACCTGTTACATTTTCATCTAAGAAATACAATGGCAAATGATTACTATAAATGTCACTGATAACCCTAATTCTGCTCTTCATCATGCTAAAAAAGAGATGGGAGGTAAAGGAGTTATTAAACTTACTAGAGCCTTCCTTACCTATCTCATAGGGCTGAGATTCAGAATATGTACAAAGGCTTTGTAGCTAGTAAAACAATACACTGATACATTTTTTCAGTTGTAACATAAATACACGAAAATCTCTTTTACTTTAAACATTTAGACCCAATAGAGGACTAAATTATATATAACCATACCACATTGGACCTAGAAATTAATATAAAGGAGAATGATTAAAAACATAACTTACCTTTCTCAAAAAATTAAATCATATGACCCAGAAATTCTATTTCTGGGTATGTACCCAAAAATTGAAAGTAGGGACTCAGATATTTTTACACTCATGTTCACAGTAGCCAAATGATGGAAGTAACTCAAATACCCATTGACAGATGAGTAGATGAACAAGTTGTGGTACATATATACAGTGGAATATTATTCAGCCTTAAAAGGAAGAAAAATTTGGCACATGCTACAACATGGCTGAACCCTGAAGACATGTTAAGTAAAATAAACCAGTCACAAGGGACAGATACTGAGTTCACTTATATGAGGAACCTGGAGTAATCAAATTCATAAAGACAGAAAGTAGAATGGTGGTTGCCAAGGACTGGAGAGGGGGATAAATGGGGAGTTATTGTTTAATGAGCACAGACTTTTATTTTTGGAAGATGAGAAAGTTCTGGGATTGTATGGTGGTGATGGTCACACATCAATGTGCATGTGTTTTATGCCACTGAACTGTACAGCTAAAGATGGCCAAATAGTTTTAAAAAACCCAAACACATGAAAAAACAAAACCAAACTCACCTTACTTAATGGAGAGGGAGCACCAGATCTAAAAGACAACATAAGAAAATTAAAACTGAGTATACATAAATACCTTTGTGGAAGTATTTAAGTTTGTTGTCACTTTGTCTAGTATTAAAATATTTTACATTCAGTTTTTTAAAACAACAGATAAGCTACTAAAATGCTTTGTCTTTTACTCAATTATAATATCCTCTTCCAATGTTCCCCATTGACTTAATTTCTAATACTAGAACTCTTTTTTTTTTTTTTGGTACTGGGGATTGAACCCAGGGGCATTCTACCTCTAAGCCCTGTTTTTTATTCTTTATTTCAAAATAGGGTCTCACTAAGTTGCGGAGGCCTCACTGAGTAGCTGAGGCTGGCCGTGAACCCGGATCCTCTGGTCTCAGCCTCCCAAGTACTGAGATTACAAGCGTGTGCCACCACGCCCGGCTAATACTAGAATTCTTGAATTCAAAATTATTTTCTATATCTATAGCAACTCAATTATTTGAGGCAATCATTATTGCCTATGTCCACCAAAAACAAACTGTCCAAATTGCAATTTTTAAAAATTTGCCAAGACTTGGGAGAAATTATGATATATAGTATTTTTAAAAACCCTCTAATTATTTTTTAAAAATTAGAAAACTCACTAAGGATAACAGATATTGAGAGTCATTTATCATAATTGTGATGTATAAAAGGAGAAACCCTAGGAAAAAAATCCCTGTGAGCCCAGTGTCTGAAATATGATTCAACATCCATATTCGCACTCCTGAAGTTTGTTTGTCTTCATTTTCTTTGATGCAATAAAAACTCTAGAAAAAAACATTCCCATCATCCTGTTATAACTAGTGGGAGCTTGAAAAAGAACAGCAACTTCTATGTTTGTTTCTAAGGGAAGGAAGGGACATTCAGAAGGACTAATTATTTTTTAAGTTAGATTAATGGTAGCACTTCCTATTATACATTGTTTTTAGAAAATAGTCCGGAAACAAATGCCTAAACAGCTCATATTTTACTAACACGGGCTGGTGAAAAAAAAAAAACGAGTAATAACACAGAATAAAGACAAAAATACATCTCAATAAGAAGCTATATTTAGAGTTTTATTGGCTAGTGAGGATGGCTTTCTATTCATCTACACAGAAAATATCACACATACTAGTAAGAAAACCAAATAAGCAGAAAGTTAGTCAATAGAATTTTGTATAATATTATGAAAAAGTCACCAATTTATCAATATTATATGGCAGATTAATATTGTTATATACAGTTATCTCTATTATTAATTTCAATGGCCCTACTAAAATAAAAAAGATTCACAATATTTTTATATACAATTATCTGTATTGCTCATTTGAAAGGCTCTCCTAAAATAAAAAGATTCACAGTATTCTTTGTAACTACAAAAACTTACTTAGGAACTTAAAAATCTAGAATAGCATAAGATTGAAAATTAATGAGTTTTTGGCTGACAATTTTCTACTTCCATCATTTTTCTTTTATATATATGAAAAAGGAAGGGAGTTAAATTTAAATGAAAAAATCATAAAATAATAACCTGAGTTCTGCAAAAAACCAAAATGAACAAAAAACATGAAAGCCATTTGACATGGTCATTTTCTAAGAATAAATTTAAATTAATTTCTTTCTCAAGAAACTTTAATGAGCCAATTTTTGTGTGGTATTGACACAAGAAGAAACGCTAATACAGAAAAGAGAATTGAGAATAAGCATACACTTTTGAGATATGTTTCCCAGACAATACATAAAAATTGATAACATCTTAGATCTACCTCACAGCAAGAATACAGATATGGTAAAAATGATAGAATTGGACCACCTGCTGTTGAAGAATATTATACACAAAGCTAAGTGTGAAAAATCATACTTGGCATAAGAATCAGTTTGCCAAAGTCCCATAAGAACACTATTACTAAATGATACTGTTAGTTATCCTAAGGATTAAGCAGACAAATGAAAATCTCCTGCTGTCTCTGTTGAGCTATTACCCCACTTACCACATTACATCTTAATCGTCAGGTTATTTATCTGTCTTCATCACCGGATGCTATGTTCTTTGAAGCGAAGGAAATCATCCCATTGTTTTATATCCCCAGTACTGTACACAGCACCTGGCTTTTCTGTGTTATTTGAAATTTTAAATAAGAATACATTCATGTATTCAGTTTATAATCATTAACTTAACCAGAAGTCTTAATAAATATTTTCTGTGAAGCTAAGGTGTCAAGATGGGTGACCGCTGTTCCCATGGATCACATCTGGCCTTTGCTGTGATTTAATTTAAAATGTAAGGACCAACACTGCTCCCATGGGGCCAAAGCTCTAACAAGCAACATTAATTACAGAATGAAATCAGAGGGCTTCTTCTAGGCTCATCATTCTTTAATGGTAGATTCACGACTCTGCTCCAAGTCTGTCTACTGCCCAGAGCCTGTACCTGTTCCCCATTCTAGCAACCCCCTGAAAACACAGATAAGCCCAGCACATTTGTTCCTCTCTCACACCACACATAAATTGCAGCTTCTTATGTATTCCTTGCTTGATTTTCCATCACACTGTGGGTCACTGTCCTTAAAATATCATCTTTTATATATAGACAATTATATTTATTTTTATAATTTCATCTAAAGAAATCTAGTACAGAGTGAATTGAGTTGGGAAAACTAAGGCACTATGATAATTTTAGAAGAGAATGAATGATTCATGTGGTAACCTCCTCTAAATTCTGTAAAATGCTACAAATGAATCCATGAGTTTTTACTATGAACACAGCAAAGGCCAAAGTTTTCTTCCAATATGGTAATAGTAAGAAAAAATTTTGTTATTTCTTTTTTTTTTTTGCGGTGCTGGGAATTGAACCCAGGGGTGTTCTACCTCTGAGCTACATCCCCGGCCGGCCCTATTTTTTATCCTTTATTTTGAAACCGGGTCTCACGAAGTTGTGGAGGGCCTCACTAGGTAGCTGAGGCTGGCCGCAAACCCGGATCCTCAGGTCTCAGCCTCCCAAGTACTGGGATTACAAGTGTGCGCCACCACGCCCGGCTGTGTTATTTCTTATTTGATTCAATCCCTATAGTTCTGCATATAAACACTAGCCAGGAAAAAAAAATAGAGATGCGAAAACCCTATCCACATTTTCCAAATAAATTTAATTACAAAAGCTATCTTAGTTTCCTGTAGCAGAGATTTATAAATGCCTCCTTTTGTGTATACACTTAAATAGAAGTTAGAATAGTTTTATAATGCCACTGGATGACAAAGAAAACAATTTTGAGTATCCATTCCTTTGTAAAATTGTCTTTGGGCACTTCCACCATATGTGAGGGGGAAATTCTGTTTACTTAACAAATGAAAATTCTTTGACTTCCAAATTGAAGAGGAATATTTATACACCTAAGAAAGATTGTTAGTCTTGATCCAAAAAGACCAAAAGAAAGTAAAACCATTTATGCCAGTCACCTTGGAAGACAAAAAACAAAGCATAACGAGAAAACACAGATGCGTAAAATGGACAGGAACCAGTTTTAAATGTTCTCAACACTAAGTGTGAAATAGTAAGAGTGTTTTTGCATTTATAGTACTTACAAAATGCAAAAAAGTCACTCCATATAGTACTCACCCTTCACTTAAGTTCCCAGGTAAGCACAAACATACAAAGAAGAAAATAGTTAACTATTATAGTTCATTTATTTTAAAAATAGGGAATAAGCAAAAGACAATTCAAATGTGGTCTCAGCCAATTTAGGAAAGAAATCTGACAAGCATAAATTGATTTTAAAGGAGAAAGAAAAATTATTCTAAGAAGGCAATTCAAATGAAATTTTGAGTCTTACTCAACCTCTTTAGAGATATAACTAAGTATCCATGGCTAATTTTTTCAAAAATAGCTTGCAGTGGCCAGAAGGGAGTGAATTTAGATTTGAGGATAGGGCTAAGGAGCCCCACTATCTCCTAGGGAAGGAGGCTTCTCTGTTGAGTGCAGTACCAGTAGCTTCAATTAAAAAAGGGGGGCACTGTGGGTCTATGCGGAGTACAGGGACACTGAGGGATAAAGAGCATGATGAAGCCGACTTACAGTGTGCTCAAGGGAGAGACTAACTCCAGGGGACGTGGGGATGTATGCATCTCCTTAGTTAATGTGGTGTTTCTGCCACTGGAGCAGGGACATTTCCTAGCTTCCTGCCTCCATTTGTGTAATCTTTAGACAACTCCTTTGGCTTCCCAGATACCCTAATGGTGGTGGTGGTGGGGGGGAAGAGCAATAACTGGAATTGGGCATCTCGTATTTAATGTACTCATGATTCAATGTAGTCCCATGTCAAAAGCTACACTGAAAGTGGGGCAGACTGTGGTCACAAACCTTGACAGAGCCCTGGAGAGGTCCTGCCAGCCAGCGTTCCAAGTAGCTCTGCCATAACTGCCTGACAGATTCTGCTATGGTTCATCATTTAAACATACAATAATTTCTACACTAACTTGGAAAAGATGACAGAAACAACACTCAGCTAATGAAATAACCAGCAAGAAAGTAACATCAAGACACATATATCTAGGTTTGAGGAGAATGTTCAGAGAGAAGAAAGTCAAAGAGGAGTTATACTTTGACTTCTCTATCATAGTTAAAATCCATGAATAGCCTGTAGCCCTACAATGATCAAGTCATTGGTTGTCTCTGCTAAATCCAGCTGTCAACCTCAGAGAGATAAACAAAGCTTGATATAATTGGCAATGGCAAATTTCAAGCTGATTCTGTAGAGAGACCTATGTTAAGTGTTTAGATAATACAGTATAAAATATTTCCTGAACTTCAGAACCAGAAATCTATTGAAATCACATATGTGGAAAAAAATAGCCACAATACAGGGAGGTTTAGGATTAGGGAAAACTTCATGAGAAATTAAGATTAAAAATGGCCCTCCCAGAATACATAAGTTTTACACGGGCAGGACAAAAGTAAGCACCCAAGACTGGAAGAATTATAGTGTGAACAAGGCACAAAGACTGGAAAGCACTGGGTTTTGTGAATAGAAAAGTTTTATACCTGCTGGAGAGATGGAAAAAAAAATGGAACCTGCATATTTTTTGCATGCAATGAGGAAAAATAGTCAAAAATATAAGTACCAAACACAAAGGTATGAAAATCCAGCAAAACTGTACTTATCACTACTTGATTGCTTCTCTGTATATAAAAAGCTGAGTAAAATGTCAGTAGCCATGCTGTGCCTAATTGTTCACATGGGGAGAGACTGGAGTCCTGGAAACTATAGTTGAGGGTTTGAATTTATTCACAAAGGTATTGGTAACATAACAGAGTATTCAAAGATGCTTGTGAAATTGTGCTTGATTTTACTCATGACTAACCACAAGTCTTAATTTTTTAAATATGAGCAACTCTTTTTCTTGGTATTGTGAATTCCTTCTAAGGGCAAATATGTAAACCAGGAGGTTCAGTCAACATAGGAACAATCTATTAATTTGCTGCATTGGTCTACAGATAGATTGCCAGTACATGAGGTCATACTGACAAAAGTTAACAGAAAGGGCAAGGGTTCTGTGGGAACCCAGAGGAGTTATGATATAGCGTACCCTGAAACTGTAGTAGTATAAATTGTACCATGATAAATCTCATTCTTATAAAGAACGATTCTACTATTTTTCATCTTATTTAGAATATACAACTAACGCATACTTGTTTCCAGGTTTCTTTCCTTCTAATGTATTTAGATGTTGTTCAAGGGTCTCCATAAGACTGCTGGGAGCCTACAATAAGAAAGTAAAAATAAATGTCTGCATTTTTTCTTTCAAAGTAAACACACTGTAAATCACTATAACTTTGGTGGAAGTCTATGGGTGGACCCCAGTATTTATGTGAGATGATTTCACTTTTCTTTTGTATTTAAACATTTAAATTCCATGTAATCTCAGATAGGCCCATCTTGAATACACTAACTCCACTGCATACCATATAGCCTTAAAGCATGGTTTCAGTGTACAGGCTACATGGAATGGGCTTTTGCTAAGATACTACTTAAATGCAGTAAACTCAAATCCAGCTCACCACCTTCCCATAAAACCACAGTGAAAGGGAATAGGTATTTGTATCCAAGTCAAAATTATAAGTGCCCCAATACAATTTTTTTACAGAAATTTGAAAAATACAGTAAAATCTCACTTTTCTGCATTGACTGAAATATTAGAAAAAAAACTGTTATCATATTTTAAAAGGGGGTAGTGAGAGTTGTGGGGAAAAGAATATAATTTAATAGACAACAAAATTTTCTTATTATTGAGCTATTTATATACACAATATAGTACAGTGCATTGGCAGATTTATTTCAACTCTAAGAAGTTCCTGAATGTCTCTATTAATAAAATTTTAGGCAACATAAAGTGATGACATTTTACTGTATATCAGGAGAGATAATAATTTCATACAAATATTCTACCAAACCTATCCCACAAGCATTAGAGATTAAATCTCATCTTTGTCAAATAATTTTAACCCAAACTAGACCTTAACAGCAGCATAGGCATTCAAAGAAAAGCATTTCATGAATGAAACATCAAACTATATTTACAAGTACATTAATTCAGATCATTGTTCTTTAAATTAATGTGAAACTAATTTTGAAGGACTTTATAGTAACTATGCTGACTGCTAAAATAGCTCACAAAATTAAAAAAATATGTAACTGTATATTTTGCACTCTACATTAAATAAATTAAAATAAAATTCTTATTTTTAATTTTGAAAGTTCAGGATATTTATTTAATATTCATTTTAATTTACTAATAGTCTCATAAACTGTCATTTATGTAATTATATATATTTATATGATTATTACAAATGTAAATACTAAGTAAACTAAAACATGTAAATTCATAAATATATAAAAATTACTGAGTGAACAAAACTATTAACTTGATCAAAATGATGAAGGTAAGGTAGGAAAGGACAGCTCTATCAGCATTATCTAAAAAGCTTTGAATTATAGAATAAAAATTATCAGGGGAAATGATAAATTTAGAAAATTATAAAAATTTAAAATATAACTCAGATGAAAATAGACTTAATCAACAAATTCCAGAAAGCTTCAGCTAAGGGTATAGGTATAAGTTTTAAATATAAATAAAATTTTGCTTTATATACCAGATTGCAAACTATAAAATGTCCACTGAATAAAGAATACACATTGCAACCTTAAAAAGAATAAATAAGTGGCCTCAAATTTTTAGATAAATTCGTATCTTATAAAATCAAAATTGTCATACTAATTGTTAACGATGATGATCATGGAACTAGGAGGGTTGGGTATATAAATGTAAACATTTCCCTTATTTTTTATTGGGATTGTGGTAAAAAAAATATATCAAGTCATGGAACCTCTTTCAATTATAAGACTTGGGTCCTCTGAATATTAAATGCAATGTAAAGAAAATGTGGTTCTTTGCTAAACTTAAATTTAAAATACTGTTTAAGAAAAACAAATGCTACTTACAGTCACAAAATAGAGAACAATTATGGGATAACAAAAGAGGTAATATTTTCTCGTTTAAAGTTCTTTAGTTATGTAAAGCAAATGAATGTGGTAAAGAAAAGCGGGTAATTTCATTATTCTTGTAAAATTTAATAATTTGAGAAAATTGAAAAAACAAAGAAATCACAATAGTTGAAAGAGCAGTCTGACAAAGGAATAGAAGACTGTAAAATGGACTCGTCTCAAGGGGAGTTATTTGGCAATACACTGCACATAAAATTCAATTTGGAGCATTTTATCCTAAAGGTTCTAAAAGTACTTCATCATTTATAGTTCTTACAAGAACATGCAAAATCTAAGAGAAACTAATTCCTAAAATGTCTTTGGGAAAAAAGTACTTTAAAGTCTAGGAGTGCATAAATGTGTGTCCTCTCAACTGTATCTATGGCACCAAGGACATCCTGTCATACAGAAGACTAATAAATGAAAATGGTCTCCTGAACTTCCAAAGAGCAGAACTTAGAGAATGCCTCTGCTGTTGTAAAAGAAACTTACAGCATCTTTATTTGCTCATTTTGAAAAATGGCAAAGTCAATAGATCAATCAGATGGAGACACCAATCCAAAGAACAGGAGTCAGCATATGAAAGTCAATAGATAACAGCAGTATATCCGTGGTTACCGATTCATCAGTGGTATAGTCTTTAAAAGGAGACTTTTCTTTACCAGTAGTTTTCAGATCAACCAGAATTCCTGACATCAAAACCTAAGACATTTTTCATAAATGGAGATATTTTAAATTGGGAACACACACACATACCCACCCCAAACAAGAAATACTATTCTAAAAAATATTTTCTTGAAATAAATTTACAGCTGACTATAATGCCCAGGACCAAAAAGGAAATGTCCATCTATAATTTAGATGCTTTAGATTATAAAGCATCATTAAAACCAAATAAAAAAAGAACAATCAAAAGATCATTCAAAATTTTAATTATTAGATCTAGGAAACTGTTTGGAAGACCAAGTAGAAATATTTAATTCTGACATTATTATTCACTTCTTAATTGAGACATTACTTTTTTTCACTTTTTTGGGGGGTGCTAGAGATTGAACCCAGGAGTGTTCTACCTCTGAGCTACACTATAGCCCTATTTTATTTTTTTATTTGGAAACAGGGATTTGATAAGTTGCTGAGATCCTTGCTAAGTTGCTGAGGCTGGCTTTGAACCTGTGTCAGCCTCCCAAGCACTGGGATTAAAAGCATGCCCCACCATGCCCTGTTGAGACATTACTTTGAAATATGTTTTGAATATCACTGATATTCATAAATCATTTAAATGCAGTGATGATATTATATGCTCAAGTTAAAAAGAGCTGCAGATCACCACAATGGTGTTCATTGTATATTCCTTAACCTAAAAGGTTATTTTACTTGAAACTCCTCTGTTCCACTTATGGCCAGAGGAACTCTTTTTTTTTTTTTTTTGGTCCACTGCTATGAGTAGATCCAGTGGTTATGGTATCCACAGAGAAGCCTGATGGAGAATAAAATCTAATCTCAGAGGAGTTAAACTGAATTCATACAACCTGGTATTTCTGACCCATCTCTAGATTAATCCTGGTTTAACACTATCTAAAGGCCTATAAACTAAACCCCAGAAGAGCTCCTGTTCCAGCTCAGCCCTACTGCACTGTCACAGTGGGTCTAGCTCAGAGACCTCAGCTCTGTGGAAGGGGCTTCAAATAAGAATTATGGAGGGCATTTAGCTCTGTCTATTTAAGAAATTTCAGAAGCATACCATACTCTTGCACTGGAATTTAAATGTACACAGGAAAATTTAACTAGAGGAATTTTCATGAGGAGGCAATTTAAAAATGAATGTTTACATTGAAGTTTATATGGCTCTTAAGGGCATTACAAAAGCAGAGGATAGAGTGATACCAAGATTCCAATGAATCTCTACCACAGATCAGCTCTCCAGGACAAGATTTTACTTCTTTGAGGATGAAGTTTGTTCCAAAAATTATGAAAATATACACTTTACATCATTAAATAAAATATGTCTCTGGACTTCTTGAGAGAAGATATGTTATAATAAATATTATGGTATCATTAAAAATTGAACCCCAAGTATGTGAATTCTTTTTTCAGTGATATGCCATCATTTTCTTTTATTCATTGATTGATTGAGGGACTGGGGATTTAAGCTGGGGGTGCTTTACCATTGAGCTATGTCTCCAGCTCCTTTTATTTTTTATTTTGAGACAGAATCTTGCTAAGTTGCCCAGGCTGGCCTCCAACTTGTGATCCTCTGCCTCAGTCTCCTGAGCAGCTGGGATTACAGGTGTATACCACCTGCACCTGCCTTATCATTTACTAATTTAAAAAAAGATATTTAAATAGTCCTTGAAATTTTTCCTGGTGTTCATTTGGACTCTGCAAATGAGGACCTATTCTTAACTGAGCACCTTTCCTTGACAATACCTAGTTTTCCTTTTTTCCCCACAGTGAGGATTGTCTGTAGTGTTAAAATAAAGATGATTTGCCATTTCTAAAATCTATTAATTGAGATAAATATTTTAATGTCCATCTTTTTAAGGTTAACATTTATTATTTATCTGGGATATTTTGAAAAATGCAATGTAAATTTTTGTTATAGCAGAATAAATGAAAACACTTATTTTTGCTTTTTATTATGGTGTTACAAAGATAAATCTACCACTATAAAGAAATTTTTAAATAATACTTAATATTTTAATGCACACTTAATTTTTACCCATACTCAAATGATACCAATATCTTATTAAGGTATGCACCTAATGAAAGAACACTATTTTTTAGTAGTAGCTGAAATATTTTATACTAATATTTTTCTACTAGAAGCTAGCTCCCAATTTATTTATTTATTTATTTATTTATTTATTTATTTATTTATTTCACAGTACTGGGAATTAAACCCAGGGGCATTCTACTTCCGAGCTACAACCCCACCCCTATTTTTTATTCTTTTTTTTTTTGCGGTACTGGAGATTGAACCCAGGGGGCTTCTACCTCCACGCTACACCCCCGGCCCTATTTTTTATACTTTATTTTGAAACCGGGTGTCATGAAGTTGCGGAGGGCCTCACTACGTAGAGAGAGATAGAGACAGGGAGAGAGAGCTGAGGCTGTCCGTGAACCGGGATCCTCCAGTCTCCGCCTCCCAAAGTACTGGGATTACAAGTGTGCTCCACCACGCCCGGCTATTTTTTGTTCTTTATTTTGAAACAGGGTCTCACTAAGTTGTGGAGGGCCTCACTAAGTAGCTGAGGCTGGCTGCGAACCTGGATCCTCTGGTCTCAGCCTCCCAAGTAATGGGATTACAAGCGTGCGCCACCACGCCCAGTGAGCTCCCAATTTTAAAACTAAAAAATACAATGCCATCATGTTCTGAATTGTTCTATGACCATTTCTTTAGGCGTCCCTAATTTTTAATAAAAATTTAAAATAACATTTTTAAAATATGTAAATATTATAGCAAATTATTAAACACACTTTGATACTATTATAGAGCAGGCAACTTCATTACGACAATTTCTTCTATTACAATGACTTTTTAAATTTACAAAGACAGAAAATTCGTAATACTCATTATTGATATATATAAGATAGCTCTATATTCTCTCCTATCATCTATACAACATTGTTTCTAGTTAAAAGAGATGTTTGGGACTGAAATTTACCATTATAGAGTGATTCAACAAAAACAGGTCCTGCCAGTGATGACAGAGGCCGTACAATTCTGTATCTGTGAATGACTTCCACTCTATTTCAGAAATGTATACTGTACTTTCTTGACAGATGAAAGGACTGATAAAGAAGCCCCATGGTTGCTGTTGACTACTAGAAGCCCCTCCCCCCAAATCACTCATCTACTGCCACCACCTTTAAAAAATTCTTTTATGCATAATAATTCCTCTCCTCTTCTTAGGGGAGACAAGAATCAGTATAATAGAACTGTGGCATCAGAATTCTCCCCAGTCATGGACCTTCTTCATCCCAGGGACATGTTGAGAAACTAGGAGGATAAGCAGGAAGAAAAGTTCTAATGTTCTGATTATCATGGCTACAAACAGTTGCTTTTCATAGCTAATGTGCTTTTATAAACATTACTCAAGGATTCCTTTTGATTCAAGTCCAAGAATGAAAAGATGAACTCAATTAGTAAATTCAATTGCCTTTAAAGAAGAAACTACATCTTAAGGGCAGGAAACTCTTCCTACTACCTCCAGAAACAGTCAGTAGCTAGAAAAAAGTGTTAGAATAATTTCCAAGAAAATTGGTTGGCCCAAATTCAAAATCCACTAAATGCTTACAAAACTACACACGTTGGCAATATATGGAGAAATAATTTCACACATACTGAATCTTCCACTGAGAGAGTCACTTACCTGTGTGAGGTCAGGAATGTCACCTTTATCAATACCAACTTGCTGTGGATTTAAAAAATAAGAAATTACTTAGAGGGATTTCTACAATGAATTTATTTTGCTTTTAATGGAAGATCACCCATAGAATTTGTTAAAAACTACAGCTCAATCTTGTTGTAAAAGAATTGTTATTATATATATGTTTTCTTCCTTCCTTTATTTATTTTGTGTACTAGAGATAAACCCCAGAGGCATTCCACCTCTGAGCTACACCTCCAGCCCTTTTTAAAAAAAACTTTGAAACAGGGTCTCACTAGGCTTCTGGGAATCTCACTAAGTTGCTGACGCTGATCTTGAACCTGCCATCCTCCTGTCTCAGCCTCCTGAGTACTGGGATTACAGGCATGCACCACCATGCCTGGCTTATATCTTACTTTAAACATATGCTCTTCATGCAGTTTTCCATTCAATAGAGAAATGATTTCATTAATATAGTTAGATATAACAAATGTACAGAATTTTACTAGAATCTAAAAATAATTGAAAATAAGGTGAAGCATAAAATTTAAAGGTATCCTCTATGGTCAACAGCAGCTAAAAATCTAAGAAACTGCTTAGACTAAATAATTATGCCCACTAAGTTCTCTGGACAGAGACTGTTTATTTAGTTTTAATAATTTGTTCTGGGTAGTTTCCACCCTTTCTCCCACAGAGAGAACAACTTTTGTGGTTTTTAATGCATCCTTCCAGAGTTTCTTTATGTATATCCAAGGAAAACTGAAAGATATACATTTTCCCATTCTTACACAAATAATATTTTATATACATTGGACTTATATTTTTCATGCAACAATATATCTTAGAGATATGTACATATCAATACACAGAATATCCTCTTTTTTAAAATGGCTGCATAGAACTACCTTGTCTTATAATTTCTTTAGAGTAATTTATTAATAGAAATTAAAGTTGCTTCCACTCTCTTGCCACTGCACACACCTCTTTACATCTGTAAGATAAATCTGCAGAAGTGGAATTACAAGGTAAAAAAATGTGCAAATTGGCAATTTGGATGGCATGAGAATAAGTGGGAGAAAGGGAGAAGGAAGCAAGTAGCAGAAAATATTAATAATATTAAGCTCTATTGATTCTTTTGTAAGTTTGAAAATTCTCAAAATAAAGAGTTGGGGGTAATTTGAATCATAACTTCAATTCTTTCACTTTACAGAGACAATGAAATTGATGCTCAAAGAAATAAACAGGTTAAACCAAGGTCTCCTGGAGAAATAAAGTACTTTGATCATGCTGATAGAAATGCAGAAGCAAATGCATGAAATGAAAGTGTTGGGCTCTTACAAAGAAAATAAGGCAAACAGGAGATTAAAAATCCCATTTGTAGCTGGGTATAGTGGCACATGCCTGTAATCCCAGGTACTTGAGAGGCTGAGGCAGGAGGATCTCAAGTCAAGGCCAGCCTCAGCAACTTAGGGAGACCCTGTCTCAAAGTAAAATAAAACGGGATGGGCTATAGCTCAAAGGTAGAGCTTCACCAAGCCTCAGTACCATAAGCAACCCAACAACAAAACAAAACCCCATTTGTGTGTCAACTACCTTCTTTCCTTTGCCTTTTCTATAGCTAAAACCAGGTTTTTCAGCCATAGCATTATAGGCATTTGGGAGGATAATTCTTTGTTGGGGGCTGTCCTGTGCATTGTGGGGTGTTTAGTTATATCTCTGGCCCACCCACTGGATGCTAGTAGCCACCCCTCCAGTGTGACTACTAAAAATTTCTCCAGATGCTGTTCCCTGAGGAGGAGAGGAGAGCAAACCCACCCACTGCTGAGGCCAGTGATGTAGGGCATTGGCTGTCATCTCTCTGGATCAAATTATGCTAGAATCTAGACTTTACAGTCGAATGAATGAATGCTGGCCTAAATTATGAAAATTATAAACTAATTTCATTCCATCTATTTCCATACTTTAACACCTCCTTAGATGGTTAACTTAAAAATATTAATATGAATGTGAAGGCTTTTTTTTTGCGGTACCGGGGATTGAACGCAGGGGCATTCTACCTCCACACTACACCCCCGGCCCTATTTTTTTATATTTTATTTTGAAACCGGGTCTTACGAAGTTGCGGAGGGCCTCACTAGGTAGATAGATAGATAGATAGATAGATAGATAGATAGATAGATAGATAGCTGAGGCTGGCCGTGAACCCGGATCCTCCGGTCTCCACCTCCCAAAGTACTGGGATTACAATCGTGTGCCACCACGCCCGGCTATGTGGAGGCATTTTAAAAATGAATATATTATGAGCTGGGTGCAGTGGCTTATACCTGTAATCCTAGTACTTGAGAGGCTGAGACAGGAGGATTGCAGGTTCAAGACCAACCCCCAAAACTTAGTGAAACCCTATTTCAAAATAAAAAATGAAAAGTGATGGGGGTATATTACAGAGGTAGAATGCCCCTGAGTTCAATCCCCAGCACCAAAACATAAAAATATACATATATTTTTATGGATACCTAATCCTGGAATCACTTTAGAAAAAAGGCGATGTGTTCCAAGTAAATAGATAGTTCTGTTAAAAGACACAACATAGGAATTCTTTGTCAACATTGCTATTTTTACTGCCCTGAACTTCTGAATCACAATGTAATTGGAGGATTGGAGTAAAGTGCATGACCGAAATCCTATCACTTACTTGTCTACCAATATTCTGGGAGACATAACTCCTATGAGTCTGATATTTACCTTGGAATAGCAAACTAAGAATAACTTGGTTTTAGAAAGGAGAAGAGTAAATGCCTATTACCTGTAAGACAACCATTTTACAAAGTTTTGGGTGCCTGCCTTAGAGAGTTCAGTATATTGATAAGTTTTCTGCACTTCAAGCAATTCCTCTGGGAAATTTGAATAAATCCATAGAAATTTTTCAACTATTCTATATGATGGACTTTTTCAATATATACATATATGCCATATTTATATTTGTTTTGTGTTGCTGGAGATTTCAAACCCAGGGCTTTGCATATACTAGGTAAGTGCTCTACTATTGAGCTACATCCCAAGCTCTTTTTCTTTCTTTCTTCTTTAAATTTTTATTGGTGCATTGTATCTTTTTCTTTGAGAGAGGGTCTCACTAAGTTGCCCAGGCTGGCCTTGGACATGCAATCCTCCTGCCTCAGCTTCCCAAGTAGCTGGGATTACAGGTGTGTGCCACTGCACCCAGCTAGGAAGCATTTTCTTACAATTGAAAATGGCTTTTAGGTGGAATGGAGGAAAGGATCACCTTGCACAGAAGCAATGAGTTCATTACCATGAAACTTATTTGACTGCAGAATGATCATGTGGTTGGGAGGTAGCAGAGCAGAGTACAGCTCCTAGTGACAAGTTGGGTGAAATGACTTCTAATGACTTCTAACCCTCATATACTGTGACTCTGTAGCAGATGTCTTGCCAGATTATGCACCCTATTATACACTACAGGAACATGAGCTAATAGTTTTAAATTTATATTCCCAGCAAAGTTTACTCCTACTTACCTCTGCAACTTTAAGAAATTCAGACACTCGTGTCATCCTAGTTAGAAACCGTTTGTAAATTTCTAGAGCATCTTTACACTGTCCTTTCTTCATTTCAAAAAACTTTTCTAGAAGAGATAAAGTGATAAACAAATTGAAAAGAGTATTTTACTCTAAACTTATGTTAGGGTTACTACTTAAAGCTTAATGTCTGAATCAAAACACTTGGCACTAAAACCTATAAGAAGTCTTAAAGCACCTCATTGAGGGAGTCTGAGCAACTCAGGAAAGGTGTTAGGGCCTAAGGTAATCATCTGTCTTACATGAAACAATTTAAATAACAACATAAAAAAGAAATAAAGTAAAAGAATACATGAACTGATACAACAGGTTAGATTTACGGTCCCTATATCCCAGTATTTGGTCTTGGAAAATAGCAAATTCTTCCTGATAACAACCTCAAAATTTGTAACTGCATTCTATAGCATTCTTAATTCCTTACTAGCTCATTACAAGCCAATAATCTGATGATGATGATGATGATGATGACGACGACTTTACTGGGAATTGAGTGCAGGTGCACTCTACCTCTGAGCTATACCCCCAGCCATATTTTATTTGATTTTTTAAATTTTGAAATGGGGTCTCACTAAGTTGTGGAGGTTCCTAGCTAAGTTGCTAGGTTAGCTGTGAACCTGTGATCCTCCTGTCTCAGCCTCCCAAGTACTAGGATTACAGGCATGCACCACCATGCCCAGCTATAATCTATATATTATAAGCCAACAATTTATAAATCTTCTTGAATTAAAGACTTCTTTAAATTTTCAATAATCTGTATAAACTGATATTTGCTTTTATTGGTCATAAAAGTATTTCTTTCAAACATTATAATGTGTCTTTTAGTTTTAGGCGATCATAAAATTATTTCTTTCAAATATTATAATGTGTCTTTTAGTTAGGTGGAATATTATGAAAAACATTTGGCTAACCAAACCCTTTCTGACTTTCTTGTCTATAATCCTATTCTTTCTCAACCTTGAGCTTTATAGACAGAAAAATAGCGAATCACTTTACTGTTCAATTTTGCACTCTCAAGACTAGAATTCAGTCACTAAGGTACTATACCTCTGTTATAATTGCAGTGTGAGAGTGCGTTTTCCCCATGTATGTCTTGAAGAAAATCAGCACTTTATTAGTGTTTTCACCAATCATTCATCAATAATTTGTCAATAATTACTGACATTGTAGATGGCAACACAGTACAGCAACATCTACAACAGTTTCTAGGCAACTCTAGATTATAACTGATGTTCAGAATCTTCTTTATAGTTCATTATTTTACATTTGCACACAGTTAAACAATGCTACTTCTATATTCTCTCATACTTGAGAGTTCGTTATGTCATTCAGCATGTAATTTTACTACCTCGAAAGTATTTTTAATTTTCTCAAGAAAAGTTTAATAATATATAATTATACAAAGAACTAATTATCCAGGGCAGCTACTCATTACCTTCTGTTGATAGTCTTTGGGTAATTTTACTTTTAACATGGACCTCCCCTGTAGGGCATTTAAAAGAATCAAAAAGATCAAGAAAACAGACACACACTGTTTTCTACTTGTTAAGATTTGTGAGAGAAGTGAGTCTCTCAAAAACTGGTCAAATCTGAGGATATTTCTTTATCCACCAAGGAAACAAATCATTTTGTCTAAAATTTTAAAAATAAGGACTTATTCTGGCAAAACATACTTTTCTTTCTCTCTTTGTAAACAATCTTCACATAAAAAATTTCCTTCAAATATCTAAATTACTTCTTTTTATAATAACCTAAATTTATTTCTGTGTATTTCTTCCATAGCAATACAAGAAATCAAACTGAATAATTTAACTTTCTCTTTAGAACTAATGCATCAAAAATTAAAGAAATTTTTCTGTCTCCTCTGAATGTCTGTATTTTTCATGATAATTAGGATTTAGCAACAAAAGACATTGAATCACTACGGCTTTAGGTTGTCATCTCATAATTGTTTCCATAACAGCGGTAATGACACAGAAAGCCAATGTGTACTATTATACTGACATATATAAAGTTATGAGGTTCCCCTGTTCCCCAGAGACAGGTGCAGGGTCTAGAGAAAAAAAAAGACTTTTACAGAAGGGATAGGTTACTGCAAAATGAGCCTCTACCTTTCTTTCACATCAAAGATAACATATGCTGATTTTCCATATTTGAAATGAGCAAATTTCAAATTTCAATGATCAAATTATAACACAAATATTTGCAAAGCTGTGATAAATTCTTTGTATATATGCATTAATTTTCAAAGGGTAACTTTACTAGGAAAGGAAATAAATGAAAAGAAATCTCTTTCCTGAGAGACAGATTTTCCACATGCACCTTTAATCAGTAATGGGAACTTCTTAATTAGAAGTCAGAGTTTCATTATAGTGCTAAAACATTTGTGAAGATTTACAGCACCAAAACTGATTGCAACATGACCTGTAAAGTACTGGTCAGAAAGTCCTTGATTAAAACTAACCCACAACAAATTTATAAGGTTAGCTCCTAGCACTATCTGGTAAGCAAAAAACATACTTGCCTCAAAACAATTAGGATACCATTTTGCACGCTTATATTCTAGACATCACTTTATTTTTTATACTTTTATTGGTGCATTGTAGTTACACATCATATTGAGATTCAAAGTGAGACTTTCATACATGCACACATCATTTGGTATATTTCCCTCCACATCTTACCCTACTCCCCTAGTCTCCCTTCCTGTATATTTTAGTGAGATTGGTAGTGATACTTTCATATATGGGCATAACATTATTTGAACTGTTTCCTTCCTCAATCCTCTTTTTCCCCCTCTTCACCTCCCTCCCCCAATTCCCTTCCACCATTCTGTTGGTCTCTCTCTCTCTTCATTTATCTGAAGTCCCTTTTGTTTACTATTTTCTCTCTAGCTTAGACACGAGAGAAAGCCTATGACCCTTTACTTTCTGAGACTGGCTGATCTCACTTACCATAATATTTTCTAGTTCCATCCATTTACCTGGAAATGACATAATTTTATTTTTCTTTATGGCTGAGTAAAATTCCACTGTGTGTATACACCACATTTTCTTTATTCATTCATCTGTTGACAGACACCTACTTGGTTCCATAATTGGGCTACTGTGAATTGTGCTGCTATAAACATGAGTGTGCACATATCACTACAATATTCTAACTTTAATTCTTTTGGAAAGACACCGAGGAATGGTATGGCTGGGTCATAGTGCTTCCATTCCTAGTCTTTTGAGGAACCTCCATACTGATTCCCACAGTGGTTGTGCTAATTTGCAAAATGACAACAGTTTTGACAACAATGCTGAATGAAGGCAGCACCACACCAGAATGTGGTAAGACAAAAACACACACTTCCACCACTTTTTCAAAGTCTTTAATATAAAATGGTTAAACTTTCCTCCTTTTATGTTCCTAATTTAGTCAATAGACTATCAAATTCAAGTTAAAATTTAAAATACCATCTACCTGTGAAGTCAACATGAAAATAAAGCAGAACATCTTTTAAGTAGCTGTTCAGGACAACAGTAGAGAAGCGTCACAGGGCTGAACATGTTTAATTGTAAAGATACCAAATCCATGTTCTTGAGGCAGAAGTGGGAATAAAACAAGATGAGAATATGAGAATGAACCAACAAAACTTCATTTCTGACTGGCTGTGGACTCCAGGAAGATGAGTAACTCAAAGATAACTGAGGTTTTAGATTTACAATACTAATTATAGGGAATAATAAGATAATACTAAATATAAGAAATAAGGAGATTAAAAAGGGTAAGTTCAAGAGTTCAGTTTTAGAAATTCAGAGTTTTAGTTAAGAACACAATATCTAAGCCTAAGTCTAAGTGTCTACAAACACTGAGACATGTGAACTAAAGTTGGTTAAAAAGGTAAGGACCAAAAGAATAGATTTGGCACTCATCAAAATAGAGATGATCATTTTTTAAAGGAATAATGTATAGAAAAAACAGAAAAGTAGATGGCTAGAGAGAGGTGAACTTTAGGAAAGCTTACATTTATTAGCAGTAAGGAAGAGTAAGGTTTCCCTGCAAAACATAATAGGAAAGTCTGCCCTATTTGACTTACTGACGAAAATCTCTAAATAAAGAAATAAAGATATATTTGGTTTATATTTGAAATAAAGATATATTTGGTTTTGAACTTCACATTTAGGTCAGGACTCTTTCTCCACTAAAGGAAGAACCTCCAAGAGTACTGTGTATGATGCTGATGACTGGCTCACCAAATCTTTATTCTACCTTATAGATTCATGTGAAGCCAGGGTTCTGGATACAAATTTAGCTCTGCAAGTTAGAATTGTGGGGAATCTAGAAGATAAAACAGAGGCAAGATCCACCTTCTTGTACCTTCTCAGATCTTGCTAGTGACAGGCAAGATCACAGACAGGTGAAATTATCCTCCAATAGCATTCGACTTCCTGGATTTTGAGGAGTGATGATTACAGTCACAGCCACTTGTTATGTATGGCTCCTTAACCCCTGGACCATAGCTTCAGATGTCCATTCTCCAGCTTCTTAGTGTTGCAAAGCAGCCGTGGTGGTGGTGGTAGTCTAAGAAATAGAAGCTTCTCTACAAGGTGGGTACTTAATTCTGAGAGCCACTGCAGGAAACTGAGTCTAGAATCAGTTCTTGAAGGCTGCCAATTATTACATAAGAAGCTAACTCCATATATTAAATTCTTTTCTATTTAGAATTTATAAAACAGTTTCTGTTTCTTGAATAGACACAGTACTTGGCACCTGAAGTGAATGTAGATAAAAGGCCTTCAAATTGTCAAATATAGATATCTGGGATTAGATATGCAACCTAGTTAGATCTGAAGATGATGACTACCTACCTGCATTTATTGGAAAATGGGATCCTTGAAGTCTATGCTAAATAGCAGCAAGGCAATTACTTAAATGATCACCAAGGCTTTTCTGAAATGCACACCTGGAATGAAGCTTATCAAACCATGGGACAGACTGCCAGGATGGGAACAGAGCCACGTGTGGACGTGCTGCTGCCTCCACTGGAGGGCTTAAGAAGGACAATGGGAACAGAATTTTAAATTATTGGCTCAAGGCATGTTCAGACTATGGCACTCCTGCTCTAAGATAATCTTATCTCTTGCAGCCACAGGACTGTTGTAGCTGGGAGTCAGAGATTCTAATCTTGTGAATTGCTGAATTATTGCACAGGTGGGGAAGTTCTACTTAGAGCCTCACTGTGGTCTCTTTTGTGGAAGTTAGAGCTTTTACTAAGAAAGAAAACTGGAAAGGGAAGCACTTGGTAAAACTCAAACAGCAATGAGCTTAGCTTCCCTGGCTGGAAGATTTTCTTCCTGTCTGAAGAGGCCGTGCTGCCTTGCCTGGAGGTCTTTGTGTCAACTCATGATTCACGAGGAAATGAAAATTCTCCGCATAGTCTGTCCCTCTACTTTCTTCACCCTCTCTCCTTGCCAATTGCCTCAATGGCTAGAATGAGATTTAGAAGCCAGCAATTCCAGAATGGCCCCAGGGAGACAAGTACAAAGTCTGACCCAGAAGGAAAGAAATGCACATGCCAAAAGGAGTGCAAGATTGCAAATTTTTGTTGGCAGTAGGTCGGCCAGGTAAAATACAAGATGCCAAGTTAAACTGTAGATAAATAACACATTATTTTTACTATAAGTGTATCCCAAATATTACATGGGAGTTGTTAATACTAAAATTTACTCATATTGATCTGAAAAATAAATTTAATTGGGTGTCCTGTATTTTTCACCCAGAATCTAGCAACCATAATGGACAAAAATCTTGAGAACTGGAATGGATTCTAAAGCTGCTGGGCAAGAAAGAAAGAATATTATATCAGATCTGGAGTGTAACTGAAGATTTATCAATTTGGGTGAACATGATAAAAAGTGCAGATGCAAGCCTGAGCATCTGGGAGTGGTTCCCAAAATGAAATCCTCAAGCCAACAGGAACTGCATCACTTAGGACGCTGTTAGGAATGCAAATTCTCAAGCCTCTCTTCAGACCTACTAGATTAGAAACTCTGGGCTGTTGCCCAGTAACCTGAATTTTAATGAGGCCTCCTTATCTCTTTTTCTTTCTTTCTTCCTTTCTTCCTTTCTTCCTTTCTTCCTTTCTTTCTTTCTCTTTCTTTCTTCTTTCTTTCTTTCTTTCTTTCTTTCTTTCTTTCTTTCTTTCTTTCTTTCTTTCTTTCTTGTGTGTGTGGTACTGGGGATTGAACCCAGGGGCATTCTACCTCTGAGCTATACCCCCAGCCCTTTTTATTTTTTGTTTTGAAACAGGGTCTCTCTAGGTTGCTGAAAGTCTCCCTAAGTTGCTGAGGCTGTTCTCAAACCTGTAATCCTCCTGTGCCAGCCTTCCAAGTAGTTGGATTACAGGTGTGCACTACCATGCCTGGCTTCCATATATTCGTGAAGAAAGTCCTTGGACACTGCTGAAAGTACTTTTTTCCTAGACTTCTACACAGGGACCTTCGTCAGAGTATGTATAGGGGAATGGAACATACCCAGACTTTTTTTTTTAGAGCAGTTTTAGCAAAATCAAATGGAAGGGACAGAGATTTCCCAGATTCCCCCCGACTCCACACATGCATAGCCTCTCCCGTTATTAACATACCGTACTCTACTACCTTCCAGAGCAGACTCTGGAAAATTGGTATGATTTTTCACTTCAATGTTTGGTAGAATTTACCAGTGAATCTATTTGGGGCTGGGTGCTTTCTACTTTGGAAGGTTGTTAACTATTGATTCAATTTCTTTTGTACATATAGGTCTTACTGATTGTCTATTTCTTATTGCATAAGTTTTGGCAGATTGTGTCTTTTAAGGAATTAGTTGTTCATCTGTTCTATCAAATTTGTGGGAAAAGAGTTGCTTGTAACACTTTTTTATTATCTTATTAAGGTCCATTTGATTTGTAGGGATGTCATCGCTTTTATTTCTGCTGTTAATAATTTGTGCCCTTTTTCTTTTAGTTTGGCTAAAGAATTAATTTTTATCAATTTTTTCAAAGAAGCAGCTTTTAGTTTTAGTAATTTTCTGTTGATTTCCTGTTTTTAATTTCATTGATTCCTGTTCCAATTCTTATTATTTCTTTTCTTCTGCTTACTCTGGATAATTTATGCTTCTTTTTTTCATTGCCCAAAGTAGAAGCTTAGGTGATTTGTTTTAGATATTTTTTCTAGTAGAGCATTCAATGCTATAAATTTCTAAATGCTGCTTTTACTGTATCCCACAAATTATGATAAATTGTGTTTCCATTTTCATTTAGTTCAAAATAACTTTAAATTTCTCCTGAGATTTCTTCTTTGGCTCATGTGTTATTTAGAAGTATGGTGTTTAATCCCTACCTCCTTTGGGTTTTTCCAGAGTTTTTGTTGTTATTGATTTGTAGATTAATTCCATTGTGGCCTGAAAGCAGACATTGTATTATTTCTATTTTAAGTAAAATAGAAAACACATAAAAGATGTGTTTTATGGCCCAGATTGTGATCTGTCTTGGAGAATGTTCTGTGCAAGCTTGAGGAGAATGTGCAGTCTGCTGCTGTTAGATGAAATAATCTGCAGATATCCATTATATCCAGCAGGCTGATATTGAGTTTGAATCTGTTCTTACTGGTTTTCTGCCTGCTGGATCTGTCCATTTCTGATATAATGGAGAAGTCTCCAACTATAATGGTGGATTCATCTATCTCTTCTTGCAGACTTATCCATTTTTGCCTAATGCAGTTTGATGCTCTGTCATTAGGCACTCAGGATTGTTTGTCTTTCCAGAGAATTGACCACTTTATATTATGAAATGCCCTTCTTTATTCCTGATAACCTTCCCTACTTTGATTATTGCCTTGTCTGAAATCAGTGTGGCTACCTGTACTTTCTTTTGATTAGTGTTAGCATAGTATATTTTTCTCCATCTACTTACTTTTAATCTGTATATCTTTATATTTAAAGTGAATTTCCTGGAAACACCATATACCTGAACTTTGTTTTTTGATCCATTCTGGCAACCCATGTCTTCTAATTGATACATTTATACCATTGAGGTTTTAAGTGATTATTGACATTGTTAGTAGCTACCATAGTTGTACTGTTTTCTATTTGTTGCCCTAGTTTTTTGTTACTTTTTTTTTGACAGTACTGGGAATTGAACCCAGGGGCATTCTACCTCTGAGCTACACCCCCAGCCCTATTTTTTTTTATTCTTTATTTTAAAACAGGGTCTCACTAAGTTGCGGAGGTCCTCACTAAGTAGCTGAGGCTGGCTGCGAACCTGCGATGCTCCTGTCTCAGCCTCCCAAGTACTGGGTTACAAGTGTGCACCACCACGCCCGGCTCTTTGTTACTATTTTTGTTTTCCATTCTTTTAAACAACACTTTTTTAATGCTTTTATTGGTGCATTGTAATTATACATCATAGTGAGGTTCAAAGTCATAGAAACAAACATGCATTCTTATGCTGTGTGTATGTTAGTGCACATGTGTGTTCTGAGACAGGGTCTTGCCACATTGCTCAGGCTTGGCCTTAAAGTCCTGGCCTCAAGTGATCTTCCTGCCTCAGCACTCCCGAGTACCTGGGACTATAAGTGTGTGTGCCACAATGCCTAGCTCTTTTGTGGTTTTAATTGTGCATTTTATATGATTCCATTTTCCCTCCTTTCTTAGCATGTCAGTTATGCTTCTTATTTTACTTTTTTAGTGATTGCCCTAGAATCTGTAATGTACATTTACAACTAATCCAAGTTCAATTTCAAATAACACAATATCACTTCATGATTTTTTTTGCGGTACTGGGGATTGAACCCAGGGGCATTCTACCTCCGAGTTACACCCCCAGCCCTATTTTTTGTTCTTTATTTTGAAACAGGGTCTCACTAAGTTGCAGAGGGCCTCACTAAGTAGCTGAGGCTGGCCACGAACCCAGATCCTCCTGTCTCAGCCTCCCAAGTACTGGGATTACAAGCGTGTGCCACCATGCCTGGCTTCATATATCTTAAATAATAAAACAATCCTAATTATCCCATATCATTCCTTGCATAATTGCTGTCATTCATTTCACCTATGTATGAGTACACAGAAGTATATATATATATGAGGTGCATATGAAAACATATGTAATGAATACATTGTTGCTATTATTATTTGAACAAACTTTTATCTGTTAGATCAATTAGGAATAAGGAAAATAGGCCAAGCATGGTGGTGCATGCTGGTAATCCCAGTACTTGGGAGGCTGAGACAGGAGGATTGCAGGTTCAAGGCCAGCTTCAGCAACTTAGTGAGACTGTCAGCAATTTAGTGAGACCCTGTTTCAAAATAAAACATTAAAGGAAATATCTGGGGGTGTAGCTGAAGGTTAGAATGTTCCTGGGTTCAATTCCTAGTCCAAAAAAAAAAAATAAGGAAAATAGGGCTTGGGATGTAGATCAGTGGTAGAGTGTTTGTCTAGCTTGTGCAAGGCCCTGGGTTCAATCCCAAGTACTGCAAAAAAGAGGAGGAAAAATAAGAAAAATAAAAGTTTTCTTTTTAAATTTACCTTTACTTATTCCTGTTTTGTGCTCTTCCTTTCTTTATGCAGGGCCAAGTTTATGACCTATATCATTTTCCTTCTCTCTAAAGAAAGTCAACATTTCTTGCAATGCAGGGCTACTGGCGACAAATTCCCTCAATTTTTGTTTGACTAAGAAAATATTTACTTCTCCTTTATATGTGTGTGTGTGTGTGTGTGTGTGTGTGTGTGTGTGTGTGTGTCTGTGTGGATGGGGGTACTGGGGATTGAGCCCAGGGGCATTCTGCCTGTGAGCTACACCCCCAGCAATATTTTATTTTTTATTTTGAAACAAGGTATCACTAAGTTGCTGAGGCTATCCTTGATCCTGCGATCCTCCTGTTTCAGTCTCCCAAGTACTGGGATTTTAGGCGTGCACCACCACATCCAGATCTCTCCTTTACTTTTGAAGGATAATTTCATAGGGTATAAAGTTCTAGGTTGGTGGGAGTTTTCCTCTCAAAATATGTTAAGTATTTCACTACACTCTCTTTTGTTTGCATGATTTTTTTTTTTTTTTTGCGGTACCCGGGATTGAACCCAGGGGCGTTCTACCTCCGCGCTACGCCCCCGGCCCTATTTTTTATCCTTTATTTTGAAACCGGGTCTCACGAAGTTGTGGAGGGCCTCACTAAGTAGAGAGAGAGAGAGAGACAGGGAGAGAGAGAGAGAGCGAGAGAGCTGAGGCTGGCCGTGAACCCCGATCCTCCGGTCTCCGCCTCCCAAAGTACTGGGATTACAAGCGTGCGCCACCACGCCCGGCATTTGCATGATTTTTAAAAATTTATCTTCTGTAGTTTGAAAATTATATGCCTTGTAGTTTTTCTCCTTCCTTCCTTCCTTCCTTCCTTCCTTCCTTCCTTCCTTCCTTCCTTCCCTCCTTCCCTCCCTCCCTCCCTCCCTCCCTCCTCCCTCCCTCCCTTCCTCCTTTCTTTGGCTTTATCCTACTTGGTGTTCTCTGAGTTTCCTGACTCTATGGTTTGGTGTTGAACATTAATTTGGGAAGTATGCTGTTGAGTATGCTAGGTGTATACAGTGAATTTTCAACTTACCATATTTTCAACTTATGGTGGGTTTATCAGGCTGTAACCCCATCATAAGTGGAAGAGCAGCTGTATTTCAAGATGGCTCTTTTCCCTTCCTCCTGCAGAAAGCACAAGTGGATTTTCCTCCTATGTATTCTATATGTATTTCCTCTCTATATATTCTACAGGATATTTTATTCCTATATAGTCTATCTATTCCTATTCTATAAGGAACCTGGTTGAGCTCCTGGTGGTAAAAACAGTGTGAGTACTCCCTGTGACTGGGTCGCTCTGGAGATTTTCACCTTAGACTTGTTCATGAGATGCTTCCATCAATACCATTTAGGGTTTCCACTTCAGCCCTGGCTCTGGGGGCAGTTCCCACGGGTGACTCTGCTCTGGTAAGCTATGATTCATTGTATTCACCTGTGGGGCTCTCCAGCTGTGAGAGAATTTTGCCCTGTGTCCTCTCCTCTGTTGGGGATTCAAGAAGAATTGTGGATTTTTCAGCCTGTTCAGCTTTTTACTGTTGTTAGGACATAGTGGTGACCGAGCTCCTTTACATGTGGAAATTGGCTTCATTTGCGGAGACTTTTCAGGAACACTGAAAGGATGCTGACTCTAAGGTGCTGCTAATCCCTTCCCTGAGGACCCCAAATTCCACTATATTTTCTGCCAATCTGAGTGGAAGCTCTATAAAAAGAAAATTAGAATCCAGCGAGTACACAAAACTGCCCAGGTATTTCACTGGTTTCCTCCAAAAAGGCATACTTTGAAGCTAGCAGAATCCTCACACTGGTTTACTGATCTCTACAAAGACAGACAGCTAGCAATTCCATCATATCAACAGTTAACATGAATATTTGGTTTGTACAAAAAAAATAAAAGAATGGATTTTAAAGGTTTGTATTAGATTACTGTGATGACTTTACCTCCAGCGATTTAGATGTGTCTTCTTTTACTAGAGGAAAATCAAGATAGTTCCTGGCACCAGAGGCATGTATGGTATTAGAAATGCTTTTTTATCTCTGCCCCAATAGGCAGAGACCATCAGAAGTAGTCTGCTGTCACCACTAGGGATGCCAATGCACCCTGTCTCATTTCAAGGTCATCAACCTCTGGCTGTCACAATCCCACAGGACATCACTTTGGTGACATCGGGAAGTGCAGGAATGCTCAGTGTCTTGATAAGTCACATGCTGGCCAGAAGGTCAGAGGCAGAATCCATGAAAATTCATGGGCCTGCCATTTCAGTGAAGTTTCTGAGGGTTCAAAGGTCTGGTCATTTCAGAGAAAGCCTCTCTGTGTGAAAGACAAATTTTGTACCTTACACTCCCTTCTAACTAAAATGGATTCAAAAGTTTGCGGAGCCTATTTGGTTTTACAGGCCACATATAAAATGTGTGTGTGGTGCATTAAGCAGGGTATCTGGTCTAGTGTCAGATGTGAGTATGGGACAGATCAAGGGAAGACTCTGAAATTGCTCCAAACTGAAGCCTGAAGGGCCTTTATTCTAGCAGATCTAAAGGTGCTCAAAGTGTCTGCAGCAGATTCAAATGCTGTAGAATGCCTCTGGCACACTCCAGTACAGGCCTCCAGTGCTTTGGGGCAGAGCCACACCTTCAGATAGTAATTAATCTCCTTTGGAAAAACTGTTGTTGGTTTACTGCTAGAGATCCTAACCACAGAAGATCAAGCCTCACACCTAACGTGGGTCTTCTCTGAGGTTCCAAACCATAAAGCTGGACATTATCACATGGAAGTGACGCGTAAGAGATCAGTCTCAAGCAGGTAACGAGTACGCAGGTGGGTTGTATGAACAGAGGCTCGTATTCCCAGTACACTTACTCTTTCTTCTGTATTGCCATTTTGCCCATTTCTCCCTCAAATCGTACCTATGGCCTCTGGGGTATTCCTTATGACCAGCTGACTGAAGAAGAAAAAATTCAAGTTTGTTTTAGAGATGGTTCCTCATGCTGGTACCAGCTGGAAGTTTTGTGATGAGTCATATCTCCCCAAAGGGATGACCTTGGCAGTAGAAAGAAATCTTCATAGTAAGTCAAACTTTCAGCAGTGTATCTGTTTGGTTTTCTATTTTATGACAAAGGAAAGATGTCAAGATATATGGAACTACACCAAATCATGGGTAGCACCTATTGGCCTAGATGACAAGACGCTTGGAAGAATTAAATTGGAGGATTGGTGACAAGGAGGTCTGGGAAAAGGTAGTGGATGGGCCTTTCAGAATGGATAAATAGCACAAGACTATGTTCATCCCACGTGAATAATAAGGGTCATACGATACAAATGGGCTCTCAATAATAGAGGGATAAGAGGACGCCATAAGATGTGGCCATGATGTCAGAAACAGAGGTTGTGAATAGGCTGAACAGCTCAGGCTCCCCACCCCCAAGACTGATATGCCTACCATCGTCACTGAGTCCTTAGTCAGCCAACACCCTAGATCGATGCTGAGCTTCCATCATAGCACCAAAATCTAGGGAGATAGCCTAGACTTTGACATCTCTGTCTTTTAATTGGTACATTTACAACACTGAAATCGACAACTAATTTCTTTTTCCTGGGAGGATAGCAATAATCTGTCTATACTTTAATACACAGTTATCCAAGATATGGATTTTCTTCTCTGCCCAAGTTGCCTTCCCGGCACTGCAGTCTCTGGATGTACTCCTGGTGTCCCTCTCAACAGTGCCTCCTCCAAGGCACTCACTTTCTTGCACAGGAAATGAAGCGAGAGATTCACACCACAGAATCTGTCAGTCTTACCGCCTACCCACCAGCCCAGACATGCTTCAGTAGTTCCACCTACCGAGTAAGTTAATAACTCCATCATTGTAGCAAGCAAAAAGTTTGATAAGATCTTTGAAAAGAAGCATAAATGCAGCATTTATGACACCATTTGTTAGTTCATTTGGATGTACCTAGAAAAAAAGGTGAAAATTTAATGTTAATGGCATATCATCAAATATGTATTTTTCTCATATCACATTAAAATATCTTAAATAATTACTAAGAAATTCACTCATATTGTACAAATTTGGGGTAACTCAGTAACCTAACAATCAAAAGATGGATTTCATATGTTTTTTGCTTTAATTAAGCCTATCTATTAAAAGATGTATATACATTCTCTTTGACCAGTGATCCATAAACCAATCAAATCCAGCTTTTTTTTTTTTTTTGTACTGGGGATTGAACTCAGGGGCATTTTACCTCCGTGCTACATCCTAGCTCTTTTTATTTTTTGTTTTAAAACAGGTCTCACTAGGTTGCTGAGCATCTTGCTATGTTGCTGAGGCTACCCTCGGAGGATCCTGAGATCCTCCTGTCTCAGCCTCCCAAGTACTGGGATTACAGGCATGCACCATGATGCCCGGCAAATCCATTTTTTGAACTTTTGTTAGTTTTGCAGTGTTATATTACATTTCTTCCATTTCTCCTCTCTAATGGTCTCTGTGACCATTAATGGTTCAGCCTCCAGGAGCCTGTAGTGGTCTCAGTGAAGAAGAATAGCACAAGGAACGTCTTAGCCAGTTACCTCTAAAATACCTACTGAGACTCATAGCCATGTGCCCATCTGCTGAACACTCTATTACCAACACAGAGAAGCATATTTTCTCCCCGCTCCCCCGTCTTTGTTGACAATTCCTCAGACTTTGCCCCCCCACCTTATGACTTTTCTCCTTTAAGGCAAAACCCTTACTAAGGGCAAGGAAAGTGAAGGGAAAAAATGGATAAAAAGGAAAAAAGTTAAGAGACATAATTACACACATGTCTGGTGAAGTCCTTACTATAAAATCTGTCAAAAAACCCCAGGAATTTTTGCTGATTTGCTAAAATTTCACAGGAGTTAAGTGTCAAGACGTTTGTAAAAGCTCAATTATAGACTAAACCACATAATCTGAACAGAGACTTTGAGCTACTAATATTTAAGGAACGTCTTTGTTTTAGGCAACCACCAAAATACAGAAAAGCTGACAATGTGACCTAAGCACTTTCATAAGTGCTTATTTTCATGAGTCAGTTTTTTTTAACTTTTTATTTTGAGGTAACTGTAAATTTGCATGCAGTTGTAAGAACCAATACAGGGAGATCCCGTATGCCATTTACCCAGTTTTTCCCAAAGGAAACATCTTACAAAACTATAGTTTGGTAACAATAGTTAATAATATCACAACCAGGATAACAACGGTGACACAATCAACCAGTCTTATTCCGATTTCCCTAGGCTTATACCCATTGTGTGTGTGTGTGTGTGTGTGTGTGTAGTTCCATATGATTTCATCACATGTGTGGGTTGTTTTTCAAAAGCACAGCCAAATACAGGTATGATTTTAAGAGAAAAACCATGCCGATATTGCCAGGAAAGACCAGTGCTATGATAGAACAAAAATAATTCCCTTTTGTGGCTAGTGTCACTTACGAAGTCCACATAAAGTGCCGAGTTCTTTAGCTGCCTGTGGGTCAATCCTGCAGATACTTCTTCCTGTCAAGCACAGCAGGAGGCTGCCATCTTGCTCAGAACATAAGGTTCCAAGAATGCAGCACTCATATTTTTCTGTGACTTAAGTAAACACCTAGTAAAACAGCTCACAAAATCTTGGGGACCTAACTTGCCTCTACTGAGCTTAATAGCCTGACCTAAATATTCACTGAATTCATCCAAATGAAACACGTAAAGCTGCTTCCTGAGGAAATCTTTGGATTTACCTGTAGCTTACCTTCAAAGGAAAGACTATATTGATTATGTAAAAAACATTTTCTGGTGAGATACATACATCAAATTCAAGCAGCGCATCGATTTGTCCCTGCAGTATTGGCATGCTTTTCAGTAGCTTCTCAGGAACCATTGTCCTCATGACACCATCAGCCCTACAATATTTTAAGAGAAAAGGAGAACACTTCCATATAGATGGGACATTTGAGACCATGGGTGTGTTCTAAACTGTGTGCCTCCCCACTTCCTCGTTAATCTTGTGGGGTCACAGTGAGGCCTGTGGAGTTTGTGGCTGATCGCTGTCTCTATACTATCTCCTCATATGCATCCTCACTCCTCAGCCACACAGGCAATGCTTTCTTTCTATGTGCACTGCCCCTAGGAAGAAAGCAAGGCAGTCTGAATAAAAGTTGAATTTGTGAATTGATGTTAAAAAATCTATAACAGAAGTAATAGTGGCAAAATATAAGTTTTTTAAAATGCCATTTTTTAGTTTTATTTTTTAGAGAGATAAATGTCTTAGAGGTCTACATGAACTGTAGGACTGAGAGTACATGGTTTATGCTATTGATCATCAAGTGGAGAAAAAAGCATGTGGACATGCACATTTTGCTCACATTGGAGATAAGAGTTTCACTAGCTGTAGAGTACCAGACAGGAGGCTGGTGCTCACGAGGGCAGCAGAGGGCCAGTGTGCTCTGCACCCGTCTATAGACCTCTCAGGGAGCCCTGCATCGGTGATGGCCAAGGAGCAGTTGTACTGCAACAGCTGAGGTGATGTGAACGGGCTGAAAATGCCAGCTTTCAGGGTCTGTCCCTCCCCAGTGGTGGGGAAAGCATCCAGGGTCCTTAGGTGTCCACACAGTGGTGCAGAGGTTTCTAAGAAAGCCATGGACAAACTACAGAGAGGCCACAATGCAGCTGGGAACATCAGGAATGGATACCTGTGGTCATGAAAGAAGTCAAAGGAAGGTGTATGAACTGGAATCATCTCTAATGATAGGGGATAAAGGAAAAAAACTAATTTTATGAAGTACTTACCCATAAGAAACGGATATATTTTGAATAGGCAAGTTCATGTTTTTCACCACCATGATAGAAAGTAGTTCAAAGTCAAGTTTAGGTAATCTATTATAAGGATAAAGTTATATATTTTCATGTGGATCCTTGAAACTAAAATATTAAGCCTTCCACAATACCTCGCCATATTTCAAGTTAGGAACAGATAAAAGATCTACACAAACTTCTGGATGAATGCTTCTGACTAGATGTAACCATGTAATTAGAGGGAAGTAAATGGTAATTATGAATTAAATTCAGGTGTTTCTGTTTCAATGAGGTTTTCTAATCAATAGGCAGTATTAATAACTAGTTTATTATGGTGTGTGTGTGTGTGTGTGTGTGTGTGTGTGTGTGTTACTAGGGGTTAAACCCAGAGGCATATTACCTCTTAGCTACACCTACCCTTTTTTGTTTTTTATTTTGAAACAGGGTCTTGATAGGTTGCTGAGAGTCTCACAAAGTTGCTGGGGCTGTCCTTGAACCTGTGATCCTCCTGTCTCAGTCTCCCAAGTACTGGAATTACAGGTATGTGCCACCATGCCCAGGTTTGAATTAATTTTAACAAATAAAATTTTATGCAGTATAAACTCTGAGCAGCTAATCAGATTGTTTTGCATGAAGATAAAAATAAAACAATGCATACTGCAACCTCAAGGCTAACTTCTACAATATTACTTATTGGGCTTCTTCTTTCAGGCGACTGTAAACCAGGGCTTCATAATCAAATTCAGTTGGCATATAAATTTGGTTAAAATAACTCAAGTATTCCTCAAGGACTTATTCTGCTCAAAAAAAATGTCAGAGAGAGAGAGAGAGAGAGAGAAAGAGAGAGAGAGAGACAGAGAGACAGAGAGAGAAACATACCCTTTCTTCACTCTGGCAAAATCAAATGCCATCTGTCTGTAAGAGAAAGCCTTCTCATTCAAATATCTACTATAGCGCCTTATGAAGGTAGACATATCATAACCTGGGGAGAAGAAATAAAATGAATTGATAAAGCACCTTTAATTATGCTTTGCATAGTACTAAATTTCTAACTCCCCGAATGTATATAGTTCTAGTACGAACTCAGTAGTTCTATCAGCAGGCCTCATTTAAAATCCTATTTCTTGGCAAAAATACTTTTAGCATGGGGAATTCCATCACTATTCAATCTACCTATTCTACCATCCTTACACAGAATGTACTTTCTGATTTTTTATTTGCATTTTTTTCACTTTGTCAAATAATATCCTGCTTGAGACTTAATATATGTAGTCAACCAATAATGGTCTACTTGCTTAATGTGCTTGCTTTCTGTGTAATAGACAACCAGTAAATGCGATGAATGAACAAGTGATTGCAGTTCAAACTCTACTAATCCACAAAGAAAATTTAACACTGGAATCATTTTTTAAAAAATTTAGATGACATCTTTCATTCCATTGTGTTCTGCACCTTCATAAACAATCTATGGACCTACCATACCTACTGTTAATTTTTAAAGTGAAAAATGAAAATGACAAAAATAGAATTAATAGATATTTTATATGCTGAGTTTTCTACAATTAAATATTCTATATAGTTATTTTTGTATATTTTTTCTTAAATACCCAATGGGTATATACGTTGTAATAATTTTGGATTAATAACCTCACATCAAACTTAAAACATTAGAAAATATATAAAACATTTAAATATCCTCACCATGGGATCCACTTTTGTCCAAAAAATTGCTGAGATTGAATAATGTATTTCTAGAGGCCAAATACTGAATAAATCTCTGAAAAACAAAAATTAGAATTAAACACCCATATTCTTAAATCATACCTTTAAACAATCTCTGGTACCAAAGGGATTTTTTTTTTGCAAATTTTCACTGTGATCTCTTTTATTAGTTATAAAGCTCCCTATTTTACTGACTTTCTCTAAGGGAGAAAACACTTCAACTAACACTCGCTGACTTAGAATTAAATTGTATGATCTTTCACTTCTGTATTCAACAGAAACACTGCAAATGTAATAGGATTCAATAGTTACTCCACATAAAAAGAATACTTTTATCAATATTTCCAAAATTAAATATTTTATGGAAGCAATTTTTACTCAAAGGCATGGAGAAATATTTTCTATGGGAAAAATAGTTTTATGGTTCATTTCTTCTAACAACATTTTTGTCCACCAATACGTTTATATGGTTACATATGTTTTAGGTACCAGTAGTGCTTAATACTTCAGGATCTCTAAGACAAGGCCCAACTTAAATTTTATTTAAAAAAATAGCTAAATAGAAGATTAAATTGTACTCCAGATAATTTTGAACCATAGATTTCTTCTTTTTCTCCTAATTGATGAAAATTCAAAGGTCCTTAAATCATCACTATATTCTTCCATAAGTGTCTTTCTCCACCAAAAACAAAAAGGAGAAGGAAAAGTTAAGTGTATTTCGTTTACCTCATTTCCATGCACCATAAGATGATGTGTTGTAACTAAAGCTTTAAATACAACCACCCAGCTACTGTTTGTTGCCCGTTCAAAGAGTGTGTCAGCCATCTGAGGAATATTCACATTGGTCTCGTTGGTAGCCTGGATCAAATCTACAAAAGTAGAACACATGGATCAATGGCACTAACTATTCTGTACAAAAATTCACTTCAAACTTTAAACATTTAAACTTCTTTAGTAAACCATGACTTCAAAATTACTGGCAAGAGCCAATTAAAAAAATTGAACGGTAATATTTTTACATATGGACACATTAAATACATTATTTACACAATGCATTTATTTACTTTTTCCAGTTGAACTCTTTTCTGAATTTCATCTGCTTGCAATTTTTTAAATTACAAACTCCAGGAGAGTTCAGCTTCATGCTAATCTTCCTTGTTATTGCTGCAAGCACAATGTTTCAAACATGTACACACTTATTCTTTATACCATTTGAAGGCAAAAACATAAATGCATTTTTTGAAACATGATGACTAAAAGCATACTTCACTGGGATTTTAAAGAGTGTTACTAAAAGTCGGGCGTGATGGCACACGCTTGTGATCCCAGTACTTGGGAGACTGAGACAGGAGGATCGCAGGTTCACGGTCAGCCTCAGCAACTTGTGAGGCCTCTACAACATAGCCAAGACCCTGTTTCAAAATAAAGAATAAAAAATTGGGCTGGGGGTGGAGCTCAGAGGTAGAATGCCCCTGGGTTCAATCCCCAGTACCACAAGCATGCGCACACGCACACACACACACACACACACACACACACATGCACACACAAAAAAGTGCTACTAAATATACTTGTCATGTGAGTGGCAGAATGAGAGTAAATAGTAAAAGAGAGAATTCCACTATGTTCACCTAAGCTTTCACAGAACATCATGCATGTATTAAATTACTATGATTGACCTGCGTTTGTAAGAGAGCAAACCTCTGTAATACATTCACAGTCCACATCTACATACTAATATGATTCAGGTATATGGGAGCAGGGTCATATAGCAATAGGAGTGCTCAGTGTTCAGAGAAAGTACTTAGTGTAAAAAAATTAGCTAAGGTTACCAAAGATTATGTGCAAAGGAACAGAATCTAAACCACACTGAGACAGTGTAGACTTGAGCTTCCAACAGCACAGGCTGACCTCTTCAAGACAATACTCTATGACTTCTATTACAAGTCACACCCGCCCTGCAGAGAACCCCAGTACCCCAGTTCCTGGGAAATCCTATGCAACAAAGGCAGAGACAAACCCACCCTTTTTCTTACTCACTTTAATTCCACACTTGATAATCATTAAATGATACAAATGTTTTATGAATTTGTTTTATGTATTTCTTTTATCCATATTAAATAAGGCTTTAAAAATTGACACTCCATCACTGAAATAGACTTAAGGATATCAATAAATGTTCTGAATTATAAATAGATTAATTGAGGCTTATTTCTTACTTTATATTTATTTCAAGTTTCAGTCATCATTCCTTTCTTTTCAACAGAATATTTTCCTTTATTGCAATTCTACTCATCCTTCAGGAAAGGCTTCCTGGTCCATTTTAAATGCAGTCCCATGTGACTTCCCTCTACTTTATTTTTTACTTTTTGTGGTACCAGAGATTGAACCCAGGGTTGGGGGATATCTTATCTCTGAGCACTATTTTATTCTTTGCTTTGAAACAGGGTCTTGCTAAGTTCCTGCCTGCTGCCCTTGTACCTGCAATCTTCCTGTCATAGCCTCTCAAGTACTGGAATTACAGGCATATACCACTGTGGCCAGTTTGACTTTCCTCCATTTTAAAATGGGGAGCACTCTATCCCTGCTGGTTGTTTACCTTGGATGAGAACCGACTGCACCAAAGCTCCTAGACACCAAAGCTCCACTGTCACACCAATGCCTGTTTCCTGTGCAGCGCTTCACAGAGCACTGTGCACGATAAATGCTTGTTGAGCAAAACGTAAAGAAGCACACTTCACACCAAAACATAAACAGTTCTTTGAAAAAGAAAAATCACTATGCTATAGTATTGTTTTCTGAGACTATATCATCGTACTATTTTATACTTGAGATTCTGTGCCAATTGCCAATTCTTCTATTTGTTTATTTATTGAACTGGGCTCTGGAGATACAGAGGAGACAGACACATGTTCATAGAATACATAAATCCCTACAAGAGGAGCAAAAGAAGGCAACATTGAGCAGAAAGCTCATCCCTGGCTAGACATGTAATTCTGGGCAATTATTTAATACCTTTTAAACTCAAACCCTCATCTTTAAAATGGTTGCAATAATTACTACCTTTGAAAGCATTAAAAGAATTGTAAACTTCTGAGCAGAGTAGGTGCCCAAAATAAATTTTTGTGAGTGCTGTTAAATCCACATTGCATTCTGAGAATATAGTGGGGGAGGGGAGGAAAGAATCTATGGGAAGAGAAAATTGAGTAGAACCCTGAAGAAATGAATCTATGAGATGGAAGAGGAGTAAGGAGTTTTTTTTCAGAACTGAGGATTGAACCCAGAGGCATTCTACTTCTGAGTTATACCCCTCAGCCCTATTTTTTATTCTTTATTTTGAAACAGGGTCTCATTGAGTTGCAGAGGGCCTCATTAAGTAGGTGAGGCTGGCCGTGAATCTGTGATCTTCCTGTCTCAGCCTCCCAAGTACTGGGATTACAAGCGTGCGCTACCAAGCCTGGCAAGAAGGATCTTTTAAACAGATGTGCAAAGTGTGGATGCTTAAAAAGTGTGTGTGTGTCCTTGGAGAGCTGTGGTGGCCTTGGGGCTAGGTATGTGTGGATATTTTAGGGGTGGGGGCACTTGAGCTGAGTTAGGGAATAGCCAGTAAAAAGTCTCGTATATCACACTAAAGTGTTTGGTCTTCATCGTATGAACAAATGGGAGACACTTAGAGTCTTTCAGCAGAAAAATACCAATAAAATTGGACTTTTACAGTCAACTACATTATTCAGTGACTACTAAATACTATCTGCAAGGTATAACAGGCACAGGACAGGCAACAATCACCTTTGCATGAAAAGAGAAACTAGAAGGTAAGAAAACAGCAAGCGAGAAATCCCAGTTGAGAGTCAGGGATGGAAAGGGTGAATATGAACTAATGAAAAGGCAGAATAGGTTGAAGAAGATAATGAAAGGAGCATAAAGATATTTATTTAGGAGGTTCAACTGACTGGGTTTACAGGTGAGCAAATGGATATTAGAGGGAAAGGGAAAAGGAATCTTGGACAATTCCAGATTTCTGGGCTGGGTCCAGTAAATGCTATTAACTGAAATTGGAGGAAAGTTGGTTTCAAGGGAGATATGAACTATTTTAGAGATGATGAACTTGAAAGAGCTGTTGGAGATCTAAGTTGAGATGTCTGTTAAGGACCAGAAACATGTTCTAAAGCTCAGGAGAAACCCTTAGCAAGATACAAATTTGGGAGTCATCAGCAATTAAATGGGAGTTGAAACTGTGCAAGTAGAAGGGGTAAATCAAAGATCATACAAAGAAAAATGAAAATTACATGTATAGATAAGAATCAAGCTAAGAAAGACCATCATCTAAGAGGTGAATGAAAGAAAAGTGAGTAAAAGAGTGAAGTGACAAAGAGAACCCCAGAAAAGTGAACTTGTAGAGCCAATTAAAAAGAAATTCAACCCTGTCTCCCTCTCTCTCTCTCTCTCTCTCTCTCTCTCTCTACTTAGTGAGGCCCTCCACAACTTCGTGAGACCCAGTTTCAAAATAAAGTATAAAAAATAGGGCTGGGGGTGTAGCGCAGAGGTAGAACGCCCCTGGGTTCAATCCCCAGTACCGCAAAAAAAAAAAAAAAAAAAGAAAAAGAAAAAGAAAAAGAAATTCAAAAATTTCAAGAAGCAGTTAGGGATCACTAGTGTCAAAAACTACAGCAAGTCCTGGCTAGCTGGACTGCAAGAACAGAATATACAGCTGAAAGACTGCTGCCACGTTTGGCAGTGAAGGAATTAAAGGGTCAGTGGACAGCAGGCTAGTTATTTAAAGATGGAAGACATTTAAGCATGTTTGAGGTCAAGCAGAGAAAGCCAAAAAGGAGTGAGGTGAAAAATAGAGTAGAGATAACTTGTGGGGAAATCTAGAGGCAGGATGAGCTAGAACGCCACACTCCAGTGTCAACAATGGCCTCAGAGAAGAGGGGCACAATGAAGAAAGGTGAGAACGGGTGCTGAGTAGAGATGGAAGAAGGATGACAGATACTTTTCTAAGAAAAACAACTTTGATGAACTAGTAAAAGTTATTAAATATTGGATACTGGTACTCATTTTTTCGAGTCAGGGTCTCACTATGTTGCCCAGGTTGTCCTCAAACTCCTGGGCTCAAGTGATTCTCCTACCTCAGTCTCCAGAGTAGCTGGGACTACAGATATATGTCATCACCCTGACTATTGTACTCATCATTTTAATATTCTATGCCAGGGGCTGGAAAACTACCACTTGCTGGTAAAATCTTGCCTGCTTGTTGTTTTTATAGAGTTTTATTGGAACATAGCCATGTTCATTTATTTGCATACTATCTGAGGCTTTTCCCACACTACAATGACATCGTTGAATAGTTGTAACACTCAACTCAATTCAGTGGTCCACAAAGCCTAAAATATTTGCTCTCTGACCCTTTATAGAAAATGTTTGCTGAGCCTGTTCTATGTCACTAAATGGGAGTATGCATAAAGCATGTGGGGTGCACAGCAAAGATCAATGGCTGTCTGAAGGCAAAGCAATTGCATGACTGAACTGTGAGATGAATTAACCATTTCTTCCCTGGACCACTATTTTAATTTGAAAGAAAGCTTGACAGACTTCAAACTATGGCGATTCAGACTTGGTATGGAGCAGTGATATTTTCTCAAAAATAATGTGAGCATGTGACTTCAAAGAAGATAAATGACAACACTGGTCACCAGTGATAAAATTTGATCTTTCAAATGAAAATAAGAATTTTAAGAACTCATCTGCCATGGTAAGCTTGACAGCTTTCCTGTTTATAGAGAATTTTCTGATATATTGATGACATGAATATAATTAATTGATAATTACGTAATGAAATGTATCAACAATTGAAAGATGTGAATACCTTGGTGAATGAGTCTTTTCCAAATGACTAGTAATAATGGTACAAAATAATGCACGGGTAAAAGATCCACTCAAAATACAAGATAGACCAATAGACTTTGATGTAACAGAATACAAAAGGTTCACTGATGTGGTTTCAGATTCAACATTGCAACTTAAATTTAAGAAACTATCACTCGGAGGGTTGTATAGTACAAAAAAGAATATCCATACTTTTCTGAAAAAGCTATTAAAATATTCCCATTTTTCCAACTATCATTGTGAGGCCACATTTTATTCATACATTTCAAATGAAACAATATATTCCAACAGATTGAATACAGAAATAGATATGAGCATCAGTCTTCTATTAAGCAAGACATTAAAGAGATTCATGAACATCTAAAACAATACCACTTTTCTATTTTTTATTTTGAAAATAATTATTTTCCTTAAAAGTGTTATTTTTGTTAGTATGTCAATAGGTTTACTATTGTTATTTAACAGTGGATATTCTTAAACGTTCCCAGTTTTCTAATATAGTAAATATCTCACATTAAAGTTCTTTGAGTTCCTCAATAATTTAAAAGTATACAGTCCTGAAATCAAAGAGCTGCTATATACCTAGAAAGAGAATCATTCAGTTGTAGGGCATCCACACATTTAACCTTAAAACATTTTCCATGGTGATCACATCAATTTATGTCCTCACTAGTAGAATACATATGTTTCTACTGCTCTACTTCCTTACCAAATAAATGGTTTCCATTTTAAATTTTTCAAAAAATAAACAAAAACAAAGTATAGCTACAAATATGCAGAAAAAATATTCTTGAAAATTGAGAGTTTAAACGCTCTCTGTCATATTTAAAATCCTTAGAATTAAAAGTTTTGGTTAAATTTAGGAAGATACATCTGGTATCTTTCTGGTAGTTTTAAAAACAGCTTTACTATAAAGCCGGGCATGGTGGCGCACACTTGTAATCCTAGTACTTTGGGAGGCGGAGACCGGAGGATCTGGGTTCGCGGCCAGCCTCAGCTCTCTCCCTCTCTCTCTCTCTCTCTCCCAGTCTCTCTCTCTCTCTCTACCTAGTGAGGCCCTCCGCAACTTCGTGAGACCCGGTTTCAAAATAAAGTATAAAAAAATAGGGCCGGGGGTGTAGCGCGGAGGTAGAACACCCCTGGGTTCAATCCCCGGTACCGCAAAAAAAAAAAAAAACAGCTTTACTATAGTATAGTTGACACAAAACACTACACATATTATAAAGT
>PVJS01012957.1:0-34813 GCA_004027185.1 Glis glis
GGAAAATCTGGAGTTTGGATTTCAATCTACAGCTTTGGAAATTGAGCATTCAAGTAGAAATATCAGGAATGCCCCTGGATAATTCAGTACAAGTCTGGAGTTCAGGAGAAAGGTTCTGGGTGAATTGAAAAGGCTGGGACTGGCTGAGAGCCCCGAGGAGTGAATGGAGAGAGAGAAGAGAGGACAGGAAGCAGCCCTGGGGCTCTCCAACACAGTCCTGGCAAGAGGAGGAGAGAGCAGAGGAAACTGAGGAGCCTCCAGGGAGACAGGCTGGGAATCTAGGGAAGAAAGAAAGTGCAGCGTGAAGAGCGGCGAGGCCACTTGTGGGAAATCCTGCCAAGGAGCCAAGGGAGGCGCAGTCACACATGACCACTGGGTCCAGCAGCATGGAGGTGATGGGCGACTGACAAAAGGGGATTTATTTTGAAGAGGAAGATAGTTTTTATTATTCATTTTTATGAATGGGTATTGACAGAAGCAGTTCCAATAACAGTAGAATGTATGGGGAAGAATACCTGGTTGTGATCCATTTAAGAGAGAATGGGAGGAGAGGAGAACAAGAGTACAGGCCACTATTTTTAAGGTGTTTTCATGCAAAATAGAGCAAAGAAATGGGGTGATAGCTACCAGTGCAAAAAAAAGGCAAAGAAATTTTTTATCAAAGAAACAAAAGCATATCTTAATGGTAATGGTTATAATCCAGTAGGAATAAAATTGCTGTGGTAGTGATGCCTTAGTGAATTGTAGCAGAGAGCTTCGTAGCATAAGAGGGGACAGAATATAGGGCATACATTTATATTTTTAAACTTTTCTTTGAATCTTTGGAACATCTACTGTTTTGTCAACCTAGTCATTCCTGAAATGGTTATTTTAAGCATGCTTTCACTTTTTCTTGATTAGGATAGCCAGTTTATTATAAAATATATTAGAATTTTTTTAAAGTCTTATTTTGTTGATATAATGTATGTTTCTTTTTCTTTGGTTCATTAATGATTCTGTATTTATTATTTCTTCCCTCTTTCTTCTTTTGGTTTATTATGCTTATATTTTAAAGTTCCAAGAGACATGCTTAGTCCATTAAATTTTATTAATTTACCTTTTTCGCATCTATATTTCTGCATTATCCATTACTGTGTGTTGAACCTGTAATACATGAAAATCCCTGCGTTTCGGCCTTTACTCATTATTTGCCTGGTATCCCTTCAGCTCTCAGTCCTGTTTTACTTGGAAGATCACTTTCACTTATAATCATATATAGTCATGATTTTTATCAAGTCTATATTGATTTTAATATGCTTTGACATATCTCAGGAAAATAATGTCCCATCCTTCTCTAACGCCATGTTGCTGAACAGATAATCTTTGACTTTTTACTTATTTTGGAATAATTCTCCTTTTCTATATTTGTCTCTTTCCACAAAACTTTCAGATCCTTGTGACCCTCCCTTAGCACTAGGTACAATCGCTAGGATTCCATCCATTTCTTCTGATCTTGTGCGTGGATATAATGATAGATTCTACTGCAAACAATCCTCCCAGTTTGAAACACTTATAAATAAATTTCCATGCCTCACAAAGGACTGCCAAGATATAAAGTAGGGATAAAGGAGAACACGAACTCATTTTATAGTCTGATGAGTGGCAATGCAGTGCCTTGTTCCTATTTTGCCCTAGTAAAACCCTGCTTACGCTGTTGATAGTAGGTGTCACAACCTATAAAGTTGATTCCAACCTTTTTATTATTTAAAAAATAAAAGTAAGCCGGGCATGGTGGTGCACGCTTGTAATCCCAGTACTTGGGAGGCTGAGACAGGAGGATCCCAGGTTCGTGACCAGCCTCAGCTACTTAGTGAGGCCCTCCACAACTTAGTGAGACCCTGTTTCAAAATAAAGAATAAAAAAACAGGGCTGGGGGTGTAGCTCAGAGGTGGAATGTCCCTGGGTTCCATCCCCAGTACTGCATAATAATAATAATAATAATAATAATAATAAATATAGGCTCTTTCTCTCTCTCCCTCTCTCCCTTTCTCCTCTCTCCTCTCTCTCTCTCTCTCTCTCTCTCTCTCTCTCTCTCTCTACCTAGTGAGGCCCTCCGCAACTTCATGAGACCCGGTTTCAAAAATAAAGCATGAAAGAATAGGGCCGGGGGCGTAGCGCGGAGGTAGAACGCCCCTGTGTTCAATCCCCGGTACTGCAAAAAAAAATTTAAAAAAAATAATAATAAATATAAAAAATTTTCTACCATAAGTCCTTTATATAAAATTTTTTAATTCTGCCATAAAGCCCTTTAAAATTTTTAAAAAATGTTCTGTCATGAAGCCCTTTAAACTGCAAACCCATATAAGCCACCACCAACTTACCTGGAGGTAAGAGAGTCAAAAAGAAGAGGAGAGTGTAGAGAAAGAGATGCAGTCTCATGGCTGAAGGGCCAGCGAAGGGAAGAAGTGTTGAAATGATTGGAGCCTGGAGTTCCTGAGCATGGCAGGTCCAGGACATTTCTGTGATATTCCTGGACCTGTGGTTTGTTCTTGTTCTGCAGAGCCTAACGAAACGAGAACAGCTTAGCCTCCCATGTATAATGTCCAAGTACAAAAAGAGGACATAAATGTGTCAATAACACAATGGATGAAAAAGCAGAAGACCCCAAATAGCTAATACAATATTGAAGGAAATGAACAAAGTCAGATGACAGACATTACTTGACTTCCGTACTCACTGTAAATCTATAGTGTTATAGATATGTGGAAGTGGCAGAGGAATAGACAAATGGGTCAAGGGAAAAGAATAGAAATCCCAGAAGTATTCCTATGCAAAAATAACCAGTTGATCTTTCACCAAGAAACAACGACAATGCAGTGGAGAAAAGGTAATCTTTTCAACAAATGATGCTATGACAGGTGGATGCCCACGTAGAGAAAATTACATCTAGAGACAGACCTTACAACAGTCACAAAAATTAAGTCAAAATGCATCATACACCTAATACAAAAAACTACAAAAGAGCATAGGAAAAAATTTAGGTGACCTTGGTTTGGCAATGACATTTTACATAAAATTCCAAAAGTATGATCTATGAAAGAAATAATTGATAACTTGGACTTTATTAAAATTAGCATTTTTTCTTTGTGATGGGTACTCTTAAGAGAATTAAATGAGAAATGAAAGACTGGTAGAAAACCTTTGCAAAACATGTATCTTATAAGTTACTGGTTTCCAAAATATGCAAAGAATTTTAATAGCAGCTCAATAGGAAAGCAACCTATACAGTTTGGCCGACCCTCTGAACAGACACCACGCCAAAGAGATAGAAAATATGTGTTTTACTCAACAGTACATCTCCCTGGGAATTGCACATTAAATAAGATACCATTACAAACCTATTAGAATGGCTAAAGCCTGAAACACCAATGATTCTGAATGCTGGAAAGGGTGTGAAGTAACAGGAACATTCATTTATTACTGGTGGAAGATAAAATGTAAGTTGGCCACTTTGTAAGCATTTTTTTTGCAAACGATATCCTTACCATACAGCTCAGTAATTATGCCCCTTGTAATTTACCCAAATGAGTAGAAAATTAATATCCACACAAAAGCTTTATATGTCTAATTTACAGAAACTTCTTACATAATTGCCAAAACTTGGAAGCAAACAAGATGCCCTTCCGTCAATGAAACTATTAACAAACTGTTGCACACTTATACAATGGGATATTATACATTGATAAAAAAGTAATGGGCTACAAGTCACCAAAGATATTGATAAATCTTAAATGCATATCACTATGTGTAGAAAGCCAATCTGCAAAGATTATATTTTGTAGTTCCAACCAAAGAACATTGCAGAAAAGGCAAAACTATGAAGATCCTTAAAAAAATCAGTGATTGCCAAGGTTTAGTACAGAGAAAGGGATGAATAGGTAGAGGAAGGGAGATTTTTAATGCCATGAAACTATTTTAATACCCATAGAATGCATGATACGATGTGCAAATCCCAATGTATGTGTTTTAGCTAATAATATATCAGTATTGGCTCATCAGAGTTAGCACTAATATGAGCTGTTAATGGTAGGAAATCTTAGGGCTGAGATACATGGAAACTTGGCCCTTCTTCCCTTTTTTTTCTGTAAACCTTAATCTGCTCCAAAAAAAGTCTATTAAATAAAAAAAAATCAATTGACTTTAAAAATGAGAATTTGTGCCAGGTGTGGTGGTGCCCACCTGAAATCCCAGTACTTGGGAGGCTGAGACAGGAGGATCGCAGGTTCAAGAACAGCCTCAACAATGTACTGAGACTCTCGGCAACATAATGAGACCCTGTTTCAAAACAAAAATAAAATAGGGCTGCAGTGTAGCTCAGTGGTAAAGTGCCCCTGAGTTCAATCCCCACTTCCACACATACACAAGAGAGAGAGAGAGAGAGAGAGAGAGAGAGAGAGAGAGAGGTAAAAGCTAGTTTGTTTTGTTTTTGGAATAAATTCTGTTCCATTCATATACAAGCATTCTGGCACTTCCATTCCACTGTATGGATAATCGCAGTTATAAAGTATATTTTGAAACTGAGAAGTGAATCCCCAACAACTTTAAAACATTTTTTCTACTGTAGATACTTTTCAATTCCACTTGAATTTAGAATCTCTTTGCCAATTTTCACAAGAAAAGTGCGCTGCAATTTTATTACATCTTGAATTAAATCTAAAGATAACTCTGGGGGAGAACTACCATCTTAAAACCATGTTCCAATCATTAGACATGGTATGTTTCTGCAACTTTTTCGGCTTCTTTAAATTCCATCAACAATAGTCTATAGTATTTAGTGAACAAAATGCCTACCACTAAATATATTTGTTATTACTTTATTTTTTTCTGATTGTAGAGGAATTTTTTCTTAATTTTATTTTTGAATTATTTACTGTTCAGGTAGAGAAATCCAACTTTTTTATATATATATATAATGGCCATGTGTGTTCCACATTTAGTGGACTATTTTCTTATATCTCACAGTTATTTGTGAAGTTTGGGGATTTTATATATAGCCTTTATCAGATTGAGAAATTTCCCTTTCATTCAAAGTTTGAGTTTTTATCATGAATGGATACTGGATTTATAAAAGCTTTTCATCTACTGAGGTGATTATGTGGTTTTTAGCCCTTATTTTATTATTATGATAAGTTAACATAAATGTACTTTTAGATTTGAAACCCATATAGCATTCCTGGGAGTAAAGACATTTGCTCATGATGCATAATCATGTTTATGTGTTATTGTGATCAGCTTGCTAATTATGTAGTGAAAAATAAACTTTATCAACAACAACAAAAAAAAAAGGTCTGAACTTAGCCCTCCATACTGAGAGGTGAGCTTGAGATCCTGGAATGTTCTTCCTGATAATAGTGTCTTTCTTTGACTGGGATCTTTAACACCAAATAGGACACACTGTGGTTTACCATGAGGACTTTGGAACATGACGCTGAGGTCTGACCTCTGGAAGAACTGGAGAAACTATAGTTCAGTACAAACCTCCAGAAGGTGAGGGAGACTAAAGGTCAACTATGTAGGCAGTATGCGGTTGAGCCACAACAAAATTATGGACATCAAAGGTATGCTTTGATGCTTGACAAGCGTGCTTCCTGTTGACAAGGATGCAATGACTTCCTTCAGTACTGTTGGAAAGGGCAGCACTTCTCTGAGGGTCATAGATGAGTCCTATTTGAACCCCCCCCGCCCCGGCCTTCACCTTTATGGTGGTGAAGGAAACCATCCTTTTTGGATGGTCCAATGCGTATCCTTTTGCAATAAGAAAACTCTAATCCCAGGAGAGCATTTCTTAGTTCTGTGATCATCTTAGTGAATAATCCAAATCAGGTCTGAAAGTGGTCATGGGAAGTCCTAAATTGAGCACCAGGCAGTGTGAAGGGAGGTGATTCTGGGGGTCCCCCAAACATTCAGCTGGTGTCTAAGGTGAAGATATTCCTGTGGACACCGCTCCCACCTCCTCAGATTTGGCAGTTTTCCATCTCCCTTGCAGATGGTTTTGGGCCTACTCTGCATTCTGGAAGATGGTGCCCTTCATCTCAAGCTTTCCTAAATTCTTAAGTTAATATTTGTTGAAGGAATTTTTCAATTGATAGTTTCAAAGAATATTGACCAACAGTTTTCTTTTTTTTCCGTTTTTGAATTGGAGTGATACTGATTTCATAGAATGGGATGGTAAGACTTCCCTTGTCTTGCATTTTTTAGAAGACTTTGTAAAGGAGTGGTAGTAATTCTTTAAATGCTTAGAAGTCACCAGTCAGTTGATCTTCAAAATTGGCTTTTATATTTAAGAACTTCTAAAAATATTAATTTAGTCTCCTTTTCCTAGGTGTATTCAAGTTTTCTTTTCATTTCTGAGTCAGTTTTGATAATTTGTGTCCTTCTGGGGATTTTTCCATTTCTTCTAAGTTGTGTAGTTTGTTGGCACACAATTGTTCACAATATTCCCTTATAATCATGTTTATTTTTCTGTTTGTAATACTGGTCCCCACTTTATTTGTGGTTTTAGTAACTAGAGTCTTCTCTCTTTATTTCTTTGTCAGTCTGTTTGAAGTTCTACCAATTTTGTTGATCTTTTCAAAGGCTCCGCTTTGGGCTTCAATGGCTTTGCTTTGTGATCTTTGCTTTCTATTTCATCAATTTCCACTGTACTCTTCGTAATTTCCTCCTTTCTTTCCCCTGCCTTGAGTTTAGTTTGCAATTTTTTCTCAGGATTTGTAAGAAGAGACCTTATATTATTGACTCAATTTTTCTTTTAGGTTTCATGTCCATTCAGTTCAAAATTCTTTTGAATACCCATTATAATTTCTTCTTTATCTATAGGATATTTTTTGTGGTACTGGGGGTTGAACCAAGGGGCATTCTGCCATTGAGCTACACCCCCAGTTCTATTTTTTATTCTTATTTTGAAACAGGGTCTCTGTAAGTTGCAGAGGACCTCAATAAGCAGCTGAGGCTAGCCGGGAACCTGTGATCCTCCTGTCTCAGCCTCCCAAGTACTAAGATTATAAGTGTGCGCCACCACACCCAGCTATCTATAGGTTATTTTAAAATTTGGTGTTTAATTTCCAAATGTTTGTGAAATCCCTATATTTCCTCTTAATGCTGTTTTCCAACTTAACTGCATTATGACTGGAGAATATATAGTTAAGAAAGTCAATCTTATGTGCAGTTTTTCAACCCCTGCTTGACCACATAAGAATGGGCATTGGGCCCTGACTGCTTCCTCACAAGGAGATAAAGGGCCCACGTCGTGTGGGCTGTCTTATTGCTCTGTGCAGTGATTACAACTCTCATGACTCTGCCCATCTGGCCTTAAGCTTCCCCCACCCCGAAGACCTCCCATGAAGTGAGTCCTTTTCTTTTTCTGGTTGCAAACAAAAGCCAGGACCAGAGTGCCTTTTCCAGTGGTACTTACTAATGAAGTCTCTGCTTCTCAGGTAAAAAGGTTAGAGAGCATTTAACTTGCACAAGTTTCATCATATGAGAGGGATCAGACAGTCCCTATGTCAATTTTTGTCCAGGGCTACAGTGGGGGCTCTTTTTAGGATACTTTGCAGAGGCAGCCAACAAACACGGGTTGACTCTAGTGTAGGATCCTTCCAGGCATTACACACTTTAAAGGCAACACAAATTAGCTGTGAGGGTTAATGTCACTTTCCCCCTTCACTCACTGAAACTTTTCCCCTTAATGTTCAGGTGTTTTGTCCAATCAAAGCCTTTATAAGCAGCTTCATATCCAAATATGCCTGGCAAATTTACTCTAGAGATTTGGAGTGCTCCTCTTAGAAAAGTTTAAGAGTCTTGTTTTACCGTCCACCCTTTTATTATTGAGCTTTTCTTTCTATGCAGATGCTAACAGGGCCAAGAGGCAGGTGTTTGCAGAGGGGAGGACTGCCAGAGTGCCTGGAGACCCTTTGTTTTTATTTTATTGCAGGGGCAAAATGCAGAGCCCCAGCTAGAAGTGTCTGCTGACAAGCCTTATGCACAGGAGGAGAGCCACGCAGGCGACCTTTCCACCTGTAGACTGGCTTTCTTCCTTTCTCGCTTACTAATGGGATAGTACGATTTTGTCTTTCTCTTGGAAACTGGTGTTTTCATGGCCAAATGGATCTTAAAGGGAGAGACTTTTCCCAATCTGGTGTTGCCCATAGAGGGGAGACTGCTGCCTGCCCCCAACTCTTCAGCTGGTGGGCCTGCAGAGAATGTGGGGAAGGGAGCAGGGCTGAGGTTCCTTCTGCCCCCCCACACACACGCACATACAGCTGCTAGTCCACAGAGACAGGAAGCCAGGCAGTTCCCTTATCCACACACAGATACACACTCTCAGTTGGCACAGATGGGAGAAGACAGAACCAGGAGATGACAGCCCAGCCCTAGGTCTGCAGGGCAGGGGAGCAGCCCTTAGTCCCTGAAGACAGGGGAGGAGGTATCACTTATTTTTAGCACTAGGACCCAGAGGAACTGCAGATTTACATAGCCCCAGGCTGCAGACCAAAAGGAAAGCTTCCCGTTTGTGCTGCACCTGGGGAAATCACCAAGGTGTTGGTGTCATGCAGGGAGTGACATCATCAAGGTACACCACCATTGTCACTGCCACCACTGAGAGGAAGGGAACTGCCACTTTTATGGCAGACACCATTGCCTCAAAAGTCATGGCAGTGGAGCAGATAGGACAATTTTATCTCAAAATTATTAAATCTTTCTCAACTTTCTTCCACTGAGGCACCAGAGGTAGTGCTGTTCTCTGCACCATTAGATTAGATCCAGGCTGTTCAGGCTCCTTAATCTGCAACTGTATAGATAGTCACACACACACACACACACACACACACACACACAAGACACTGGGATTTCTTTCCACTCAGCCAAACAAATCCACCTGTAAGATTCCCACCATACTGAGAATACTTCATATATCAGCAGCCACAATTTTTACATACATTAGCCATATCATGTTGCTGTAAAATCTCATCTTTTTCTTACTTTTACCCCTACAGTCATAGGCAACACATTTAGCTTAAACCATCAAAGTGATTCCGCGGAAGCTGGGAGACAACACAGCACTGGCATTTCACAAAGGGAAAACAGATACAAACAGACACACATACAGAGTCAATTAGACAGAACCACAGACAGATGGGAATCTTCAGACAACAGACAAGCCAGTGGGAAAAGAACCCATGTTCACAGATAGGGACAAGTCCCCCAGATGAGATTCCGTGTTCCCTCTTAACCATGATTCCAGCATGAGAGATGCCACAGAAACCAATTGAAGCCCCCCAACAAAAAGGTAGGCCAGATGTGAGGAATCAAAGGGCGATGGAGTCCACCCCAAGGGGAATTTACCCAGATAGCCAAGGTTGTCACAACTTACTGCATTCAGTTTTCTTCCTCCCTAATCAATCTGAATGGTAGAGTGAGCTGTGCCCACTCACAAAGAGGCAAGTGAGAATTCCCCAAGGTGAGGAAGAACCTTGGCAGCTGCTGGGAAGTCCCCAATCTCCCCTGCCCCTCATGGGAGAGCACCCAATCCACACAGTTCTTACCTGAGGTTGTCTTTCTTGTCTCCCAAATCCAGAGCGGCCCACTGGCTCTCTACAAGTGTATCCACCTCACCCCCTCAGCACAGTAAGAGGGTGGAGGGGGAGTCCTCAGAGTGCCTGGCCCACAGGAATTTGGAAGTGAGGAATGCACGAAAGTCCTGCTGTGGCCACCAAAGTTGAAACCGAATTCCGGTACCTGTCCCAAATCACATCATTGGGAAAAGCCTTTGGGGAGAAGGAAAAAGAAATTTATTGATTTGCCAGAAAACTGGAGAAGCCATTAACTTAAGAGTTCAAAATCAAAGTTCTCCCTGAAAGGAATCAAGTCCTTTTTAAGAGACAGCACTTCCGTCATGTGGGCTTGTCAGAAGAGACACAGTTCATGTCTAAGTCATCCTTGAGTTGGTTCTTTCTCACATTCACCGGTGCCGGGTGCCCGGTCTTCACTCTCTTTGGTCAGTAAACTGATAAAAGCATGTTATTTGTTAACAAGGGAGAAGGAGAGAGGCTGGAGGAAAAATGTCAGCTTTGAAGCAGGCCATCTGTTAACCGCCTGGGTTGAAAGAAGACCATCATTACATGTGAACCCTGATCTCTTTTTCTTTTTTTTTTTGGAAACTATATGAAGTATGCAGTCATCCTTCAGTATTGGTAGGGTCCCAGGAATCCTCTTGGCTACCCAAAATGGTGTAATATTTGCATAAAACCTTTGTACATCCTTCCATACATATCAGTTCTAAATTATTTAAGTGCCTAATACAATGTAAGTGTTATGCACATTGTATATAGTTTTTTGGGGGGGGAGAGAGAATAAAAGGAGAGAGAGAGAGAAGAGAGAGGAGATGAAGAAAGAGAGAAGAGAGAGAAGAGAGGGAGGAGAGAGAAAAAGAAAGAGAGACAGAAGGGAGAGAAGGAGAGAGAGAAAAGAGAGAGAAAGGAAACCAGAGAGAGGAGAAAGAAGAGGAGGGAGGTAAAGGAGGGAGGAGTAGGGAGGAGGGAGGATGGCTGGAAGTAGGAGGAGAAGGGGGGATATAGTTTTTATACTGTATCATTTAGGGACTACCTACTGCCTGTGGATATTCAGTACAGACAGAATTTTTATTTTTAAATTTTATTTATTTATTTATTTTTGAGGTACCGGGGATTGAACTCAGGGGTGTTCTACCTCCGAGCTACACCCCTGGCCCTATTTTTTATCTTTTATTTTGAAACCCGATCTCACGAAGTTGCGGAGGGCCTCACTAAGTAGCTGAGGCTGGCTGCGAACCCTAATCCTCCGGTCTCCGCCTCCTAAGTACTGGCATTACAAGCGTGCGCCACTACGCCCGGCTATTTATTTTAATATGCTTTTATTGGTGCATTATAGTCTCACATCATAATGTAAATCATGTTGACAGTGACATACATGCACACAGCACTTGGTGCCCCCCCACCTCCCCATCTTCCCCCTTCCCAATACAGAGTACTGACATTGACTTGGTATTTTCACATATGTACACATAGTCGATGGTAGTAATTCCATTAATGAATATCATGCTTCTCCCTCCCCTTCCCCTAGACCACCTCCCTGGCTCCACTGAGGCTTCTCCTCCATTATCTGGAGTCTCTCTGGTATCCCAATTACTCCCTAGCTTGCACATATTAGAGAAAACATATGACCCCTCACTTTCTGTGACTGGCTAATCTCACTTAACATAATGTTCTCCAGGCCCTTCCATTTTCTTGCAAATGCCATAATTTTGTTCTTTATTTCTGAGTAGAATTACATTGTGTGAATATCCTATCATTTGTAATCCATTCATCTGTTGATGGACACCTCGGCTGGTTCCATAGAACCCTGACCTCTTGATGCCCACTGGTCTCACCTCTCTGCCCACCTGCCCATCTCACAGAATTAGCTAATTTTTTGTTGTACTGGGGACTGAACTCAGGGGTATTCTACCTCTGAGCTACACCCCCAGCCCAATTTTCTGTTTTTGTTTTGAAACAGGATCTTGCTAGGTTTCTGAGAGTCTCACTACTTTCTAAGGCTGTCCTTGAACCAACAATCCTCCTGTCTCAGCCTCCCAAGGACTGTGATTACAGGCATGTGCCACCATGCCTGGCTCAGATGGCTCTTTTAATCCCTCCTGTTCCAAGGTCCTCTGCCTTGCTTCATGTGACCTGCCTCATCCCACCAATTTAGAAGTGTGTTTTGTTGTTGTTGGTTTTTTGGTGTTATTATTTTTTTTTTTTGGTACTGGGAATTGAACCCAGGGCATTCCACCTATGAACTACACTCCCAGCACTATTTTATTTTTATTTTAAGACTAGGTCTCACTAAATTGCAGAAGTCATCACTAAGTTGCTGAGGCTGGCTGCGAACCTGCAATCCTGTCTCAAAAGTGTGGTTTTGATTCCGTTTCAGAGAGCAGAAGCTACACAATGCGTTTCTCTAGTCTGCCATTTTCAGAACCTCCTAGTAAATCCTGAATATTCTCTTGAAAGTGAGACACTCAAACTGACTCCATTTTATTGTGAGCTGAATGACTTGGCAGATGGGGGGGTCCTCAGAAGTGAAAAACAACCTATAGTTCCCAGAACCAGATGCCCTGTAACCAACCCAGATTCCAGAAACTGATAACCGCTGTAACTGCCTAAGTTAGCTTCTGTAACTATTTGCTACAGCTGAGGTAATTCTGTGTGTGTGTGTGTGTGTTTTTTTTTGTTATACCACCTACAGCTGATGTAATTCTGTGGTTGCTATAGAAACCCTGTCCTTCTACCAAGTCTGGGCTGCTCTCTGAAGTTCTGTACTGATGAGACAGCCCACGGCCGTGAATAAATGAATCTTTGATTTGGACATGAGCCTTGAGTGGTCTCTCTCAGTGGCTTCCCTACAACAAAAGTACCTTGTAAGGGGTGCCCTAACATTCTCCCCCCTCATTGGGGTAACAATTTTATAATACCATTCATTGCATTGCAAAGTTTCATATTTATTAAGATTCCATTTTCTTTTTCTTCTTTTCTTTCTTTTTTTATTTTTATTTATTTTTTTGTGGTACTGGGTACTGGGGATAGAAACCAAGGGCCCTTATTATTATTTGTTTTTGAAACAGGGTCTTGCTAGGTTGCTGAGAGTCTCGCTAGATTGCTGAGAGTCCCACTAGATAGCTGAGCCTGGCTTTGAACCTCAATCCTCCTGTCTAAGCCTCCCAAGTACTTGGCTTTTCCATTTTATTTTCAAGTTTCCTTTTCTTCCAGCTGCAGGCAATTTTATCATCATGTCCATGGAAACCCAGTGTGTCTGTTCTGTCTGAATTCCCAGACCTTGAATGACTCCCAGTCCTTAGAAATACTCTAGAATATTTATAAATGAACCAAGAACCAAATGACCATTCCTAATGCCCCTTCAAAAAGGGCTTCACCTCCTTGCATTCTTTTTTTTTTCCAGTACTGGGGATTGAACCCAGGGGCATTCTACCTCCAAGCTCCACCCCCAGCCCTATTTTTTATTCCTTATTTTGAAACAGGGTCTCACTAAGTTGCAGAGGCCTCACTAAGTAGCTGAGGCTGGCCGTGAACCCGGATCCTCCAGTCTCAGCTTCCCAAGTACTGGGATTATAAGCGTGCGCCACCACACCCAGCAAAATAAATCTACATTTAAAAGACAGTAAAATTAAATAGCTAAACAGCAGATTCTCAGCAGCACTGGCCACATTTCCAGTATTCTGAAACCACCTGACTCTGGTGGCTACTGCATTAGGCCAGGCAGATATAGAGCACTTCCTTCAACACAGAAAGGTTGATTGGATGTCTTGATCTACATCTTCATTATATGCTTATTTTTTGCTGTATAAATAATGTATTCTATGCTTCTGTTAATTTTATGGGTTTCATGAAATCATTTATTTATATGCATATATATTTGTGGAAGGGGCATGTCCCATGGATTGAACCCACATGCCCTGTTTGAGGCTTGAAATTAAATGTTTTTTGTTTTTCTAGGTTGGGAGTGGTGGCCCACGTCTGTAATCCTAGTACTTGGGAGGATGAGACCAGAGAATTGTGGGTTCAAAGACAGCCTCAGCAAGTAGTGAGAGGATTGTCGTGAATGCCAGTCACAAATGAGAGAAGAGAATATTACCACCTAATAGGGAAGCAGATAATTCCATAGGTGAGCAAAATCAACCCTGTGCAACAGGTTTTAGAGATCAGTGAACTATGGAGGGAAAATTAAAGGAGGTTAGGCCAGCCTCAGCTACTTAGTGAGGCTCTCCGCAACTTCGTAAGACCCGGTTTCAAAATAAAGTATAAAAAATAGGGCCGGGGGTGTAGCTCAGAGGTAAAACGCCCCTGGGTTCAATCCCCGGTACCGCAAAAAAAAAAAAAAGTCCTCAGGAAATTCAGTCACCTTCGTGAACCTAGAAAATATACTCCACATTGTATGAGAATCACCGCAAAAATTATCCATGATTAAAATTGTGACAATCAACACCATGATGCATAAAAGCAACATTATCATGATGAAGATCACAGTGATATAAATACTAGTCTTTTTATTTGTTTTGGGGTTTTTTTTGCGGTACTGGGGACTGAACCCAGGGGCATTCTATCTCTGAGGTACACCCACAGCCCTATTTTTTATTCTTTATTTTGAAACCAGGTCTCACTAAGTTGCGGAGGGCCTAAGTAGCTGAGGCTGGCCGCGAACCCGGATACTCTAGTCTCAGCCTCCCAAGTACTGGGATTACAAGCATGGGCCACCACGCCTGGCTTAATATCGGTCTTTTTAATGATGATAATGAAGAGATGGAGATTCAAGGAAGTTCCCCTCGACATATAAAAGTGTTCTGATATAAGGCCTCATGTTATAAGTTAGAGTCAGAGTCCTGAGTCCTAAGACTGCAAAATAATATGTGCTCAAATACGGCCATCAAGAGCAGTTGTAGGGAAAAGAAGCCCACAAACTATGAGGGCCTAGGCCAAAATGGAGACTCCTGTAAGGACTCAACAGGACCTCTCTTCTGGAATGTAGGAAGGGGCTCCAGCCTCCAGGGCCAAAACAAACAAACAAACAAAAGCATTGTACAGTGGTGCATGTCTCAAATCCCATACTTGTGAGAATGAGACAAGAGGATTCTTGTTTTTAGGCCATTTTCAGCAATTTAGTTATACACTCAGTAACCTAGCAAAACCCTGTTTAGAAATAAAAAATAAAAATGCTTAGGTATGTAGCTCAGATTGGAATACCTGTAGTAAAATCCACAGTATCAAAAAAAACAATAACAAAATAAACAAACAAAAACTCTAAAAAGGTAGAGGAGGGGGCTTTGGTAGTTCCCATCACAACAAAATGACAAGCAATTGAGGCAGTAAGTGTTTACAGGTATCAAAATGTCACACTGTGTCTGTAAGAATACACAAATACTTGTTGGGCTGGTGGTACATACTTGTAATCCTAGTCCTTTCTGGCTGAGACAGGAGAATCTCAGGTTCTAGGCCAGCCTCAGCAACATAGCAAAACCCTAAGCTACTTAGTGAGACCTTGTTTCAAAATAAAAATGAAATTAAATAAAAAAAAGGGCTGACAGTGTAAATCAGAGGTAGAATTGCCCTGGATTTAATCCCTACCAAAAAGTATATATGTATCACCCTATGAAAAGCTGAGCTCATATAATAGGTACCTGAGTAACCAAATACTTGTCCACAGCATCTTCATTTTCTGTTTTCTTAGCTTGAATTAAATCACATAAATGTTTTTGCAGGCATGCATCTGCAAAAGATGACAGTAGTGATTCTGCAGGTAACAAGGACTGTCAAGGACCCTAACTTCACATGATGGAGCAGATTTTAAGGTGTGTAAAGTCCTCAAACTGTGACTACCTCCCCAGTGGGATGATCACAAGGTTTTACTGCAGGGACCTCAAATGGAAGAAAGATGTTCCTCCTTTTGTGACAAATGACAAATGACAGGCTTTCCCATACCCTAAGTCCATCTATATCTCATCTCACCCACCCTACTCTTTCACTGAATACCAGATCCACTAATTACTAAGATGAGGATTCTTTTTTTTTTTTTTTTTTTTTTTTGTGGTACCGGGGATTGAACCCAGGGGCGTTCTACCTCCGCGCTACACCCCCGGCCCTATTTTTTATACCCAGTTCCTATCCCCCTCCCTCCTTCCCATTTTCAGCATAGTAGTTGACTTTGATATCTGTGTTAAGTCCATCCTGTGTTCCAGTTTGTTTCCTTCTCCTTCCCTCCTGTCTCCCCCAGTGTCGGGAGCCATTCCCTTCTCTGAGTTGCATAAACAGCCTGACAAGGCGAGGATTTTGCCAAGTGTTGCCGATTTTGTTGATTGTGGCTGTAACAACAGAGGGAGGCTCGCAGAGGAAGGAGGAGGGGTGCTGCGTGAGAACACGATGTTTGTCTGCTTGTTGGTATTAATATTATATACATCTGGTGCTATGTTGTTAAGGTTGGCATTGTGCACATCTGATGCTCTGAAAGTGTATATAAGGTCCGAGCAAAATAAAGACGCCACGGCAGTATTGACTGACCGCCACACTGCAGTATTGACTGACCGCCACACTGCAGTATTGACTGACCGCCACACTGCAGTATTGACTGACCGTCACACGGCAGCATAGGCTGACCGTCCTCCCGATACGGCTTCAGTATTGACTGAGAGTCCTCCTGAAAAGGCTGCGATACTGACCGCAGTCATCTCAGATCTATCTTTTGTCTTTCCTCTCTTGTCTCTTGTCTTTATGCTACTCCTTGTCTCTCCCTTTTCTCTCAATCCTCACTCCCCTTTTCAGGAACAGTTCGAACCCTTCGACTCTGCCGGCGGGCTCCGGCATATGGCGCCTGAACAGTGAGGCCTGAAATCCCGGGGTACAGTGAAGGACACCGCAGGAAATAGGGAACGCTCCGAAAGGGTAAAGGGTGCGGTGAAAAAAGAAAAAGAAAAAAATGTCGGGAGAAGTGTAATATAGAGAAATAATATTGGGAAAAGCGTAATATAGAAAAGAGATATTGGGAGAAGTATAATATAGAAAAATAGAATTAGGAAAAGTGTAGTGTGGACGAGTAAGTAGTATAGAAAGATAATATTAGAAGTGTAGTATAGAAAAATAACATTAGGAGTGTAGTGTAGAGAAAAATGGGCCTAGAAAATAGCTGCTTGCTTGTGCCAAGTGCTGCGGGAGAGAATAGGGCGGAGCCTTCCGCGCCGCCTGAGCCAGTATTTTCCGGTGGTGAGCCCCTAGAAATCCTAGAAGAGGTTGCCAGATATCATCAGGATGGCTTTCCTCCTTTAATAGCCTTGGCACGGACAGGAGTGGAGGAGAAAGAGGGTCAGCACGAGATGCAGAAATTGAGGAAGGAGGTGGAAAATTTGACATGTCAGGTAAAACCTTCGCAGGAAAAATGTACTGACTGCCCACCAAGTCTGTCGCCTTCAGTCAGGGTGGGTTTGGAGCTTCTTCCATGAAGCCTAGAATTGCAGTGGTACCAAGGCCTCCCGGAGAACCTTGTCTTTTGTCCACAGTGTCACCTTTGCAGGCTGCTGTTAATCAGGCGGCACAGCAGGGTGAGGATGTTGCTGGATTTCAGCTATTCCCGGTCATGGAGCAGGATGATGGGCAAGGAAGCTCTAAGAATGCAAGGATTGATCATTGCTCCTGAGAAGGATGAAGAGGGCGCGAGGTGGCTTCCTGAGAGGTTGGTGCAGTTTGCTGGACGAGTGTTGCGAAGGGAGCTGAGGAATGAGGAGGTTGTGATGGATGTGGCTGACGATGGTGGCCGATGACCTCGGCTAAAGTGTATTTAACCTATGTTCCTGACCCACCGTTGCTCCATCCAGCAGTGTGGGAAAGCCCTGAACACTCGGTGGTTGGGACAGCCCGCGCGGCAGAGGGGGCTCATGAAGTCATTGCCGCTAACTTTAATTATAGTGGGACTGGAGTCGGCTTGCCTGTTTGTCAGAAATCAGAATAAGCCCAGCTGCTTGAGACTTAGCCAGTCTACCAGGATGGCGAAAAAAGGAAGTACTTGTGAGCTTGGCTTTTATGGTGCCTGACTTGCCTGTGGGACAGGAAGTGCCTGGATTTCTCATCCCGCAGAGCTTTCCACCTTGTGGAAACACTGGAGGATTTGACAGGAAAGAAACATTAAGCATAACCACGTCCCAGGGAGGGCTGGCAACGCCCCTCTGCACCTTCAGAACCCTCCCCTTGTTCCTGCTCCCTACTGTACTGAGGCTGCTTCCGATTTGCTCCTTGTGGACAACCAAAGAGACCCTTCATAAAGAGCCACCCAAAATATGTAATTCCAGAGATTTCTCATATGTGTGAAATACACTTCCACTTCTGCATTTAGTATGTTGCTTAAATGTAAAGATAAATGATCAAACTCATGTTTATAAGTTAGAATTGTATTTTAACTCAGATCGGCATTGATTTCAAACAAAATACTGTATTTGAAAAATAAAAAGGAGAGGAAAACAATTTACAGTTTGCTGCCTTTACTGATAATATTTACTCCATCCTCTTTGAACAAGTGTCTCAGTATTGGCAGTGTGTACTGAGATCCACCAAACCTTTAGCAGATCTTGATGGTGCCGCCATAAAAAGAAAGACTTTTTGAGGTTTGCCCTTTGCATTTTACTCTGAATTTCACCAGCCTCACATTAAATTGAAAATATGGAAGATTACTTGTTTCATAGCATTCTTTTTGTTTCAGCCAATTCAAAGCGATACATTAATATATGCGCCCAACATCTCTCTGTTGCATGTAAAGACTTCTATTCTTCAGGTGTATCATATATATGTGTGGTGGAGGGAGGAAAAGTTATCCACTGTACCCCCTACACACATACATGAAAAGGTTAATAGTTCAGAAACATTCTCATATCTAATGATGTGAGAGATGTGATTTGCATTGTGTGTGTGTGTGTTACCTCAGTGCCCCTCCACATGCGCAATAGTTACTCAGCACCACACACACACATACACAAAAAATGATATAGGATTTTTTGAATGTGTGTGGTACTGGGGATTGAAACCAGGAGTATTCTAACTCTGAGCTACACCCAAACCCTTTTGTTTTTGTTGTTGTTTAAAAACATACGTCTCACTAAGTTGCTGAAAACCTAGCCACATTACTGAGGATGTCCTTAAACCTGTGATCCTCCTATCTACCTAGCTTTTTTTTTTTTTTTTGTCATGCTGATGATTGAACCCAGGGACTTTCTGCCTCAAACCTACACCCCTGCCCTTTTTATTTATTTTTTTTAATTTGTAAACAGAGTCTCGCTAAGTTGCTGAGACTGGCTGTGAACTTGCAATCCTCCTGTTTCAGCCTCCCAAGTACTGGGATTACAGGTATGCACCACCACTCCCAGCATTCCCAGTCCTTTTTAATTTTTGGTTTGAAACGGGGTCTTACTAGGATGCTGAGAGCCTCACTTTGTTTCTGAGGCTGTCATTGAACCTGTAATCCTCCTGTGTCAGCATCTCAAGTACTGTCAATATAGGAATGTGCTACCATGCCCAACTGAAATACGTTCATTCTGAAGAGCATTACAGAGGCCTCCTTGCAAGATATGAAAATTCTATAGTTCCAGGGTGGCAGGTCGCCATTTTTGTGCCTTTCTGTGCAGGATCACTTCCTGGGGAATCAAGGCACTATAGAACACCTCCAGATGCTGTGACTGAAGAAGGCAAGCTCATGGAGGCACTGGAGATATCCTGGAAAGTGCATGAGGGTTGGTGACACCTGGAAAGTGCATGGGGAGAATCAGCTCCACATACCTCAGGGAGCCACACCCATGACCTCATTTTTCTCTCTGCAATCAGTCAAGGGGAGGGGTCAGGGCACTTCTAGGATCTTGGCACATGGGAGCCAGAAAAGAAATGGAGCCCCTCTGTGAACAGATCGTGGAAAACAAGTAGGGCTGCCTGAAGTTAGGGAAAGGGTCAGCCATGAGGGAATGCAGTCAAAAGTTTCAGGGCTTCAATATGTGTTCAGGAAAGGCTGGAATTATACTTGAGGGCACAGAGACATTGGACAACTACTTGAACGACAGCAGAATTTTCTAAATCTTCCACAGATCCTGGGATGCTACTGGTGCTAACCTGTGTCACCCCCTGCTTGTCGGGAAGCAGAGGATGACATCTTCCAAAAATCCTAGAAAGATCTCCAATGTCTATAGCATGAGTGGCTGGGGTAAACCATGTTGCAAGAAAAGGCAGCCATAGGTGAAGGTGAGCTAACTGTGGGCTGCACAGGATCACATAGGTGGTTCATCTTCCTACAGCGGGGATGGGTTTGGCTCTGAGACCTGCCCTTTCTTCAAGGAAACTGCTCCATCCACCATGTCCCCAAACCCTGAATGATCTTGAGTTCCCATGGCAGAGAGGACAAGCATCAGAGTCCTTCAAACTCTGACTATAAATCGACTTCTCCACAGTGTACCTACAGGAGCACCCCACTAAGCACAAACACCTGAGGGCTTTAGCCCCTTATCTTCTGTGACTAAATATTGTATATAATGAAAATAGTATAATAATATTGGGTTTTTGAAGTTTTGGGGATTGAACCCAGGGGCATTCTACCTCTAAGATGCAATCCCAGCACTTTTTTTTTTTATCCTGGGGATTGAGACCCGGGGGCATTGTACCTCTGAGCTACACCCCCAGCCCTATTTTATTTTTATTTAGAAACAGGTCTCTCTAGGGTAATGAGAGTGTCACTACTTGCTGAGGCTGTCCTTGAAGCCGCAATCCTCCTGTCTCAGCCTCCCAAATGCTAGGATTACAGATGTGCACCACCATGCCTGGCCACCCCTAACACATTTTAGTTTTTGTTTTGAAACAGGGTCATGCTAAGTTTCTGAGTCTCATTACAGTGCTAAGACTAGTCTTGAGCCTGTGATCCTCCTGTCTCAGCCTCCTAAGTACAGGTTAATAATAGTATCAAAAATATAGTTACTACAATGTGTGAGGAGAATGTTAGGGCACCCCTTACCTTGTACTTTCAAGAGAATATTCAGGATTGACTGAGAGGGCTTGTGAAAATGGCAGACTAGAGAAATGCTGTGTAGCTGCTGCTCTCTGAGACTGAAATAAAACCATGCTTCTGAGGTGGCAGGATGAAGCAGGAAGGCTGAGGGAAGGTCCAGGAAATCAACTCAGAGCTAGCAATGAGGAAAAACCAGGATTACAGGAGTTTAGAACAGAAAGGGTATTAATAGAGGAATAGGCTGTGGCGGGGCTGGGTGCCTGATGGCTCAGCAGGGGAGAAGAAGCTCCCCTCCAGTGAACTGGAAGAAACTTCCCCAGGGAGTTTCAGAAGAGCAGGCTCTGCTGTCCAGCAAGTTCCCTATTTGAGCAGGAAAATCACTCCGATCCTGCCAATGAGCCAGCATGGGAGAGAGTCCCCACACTTCTCAGCGGGTTTGGTGAAAGTGGGGAAGGGGCCAGCCTAAGCAGACCTTTTCTTTGGACTGTCTAATGGAGAGATTATAAATTTCAATACTTTTCCCTTGTTTTTTTCTCTCTCTGTTTTTATTTTTATTTATTTACTATCAGTCTTGTTTTGCTTTCTTTCTGTGTACCCAAGTGTTCTGAGGCAACTTGAATCTTGGAAACCAACCGAAATTTGGCCTCAGTCATTTTGACAACCTCTATGACCAAGACAGGTTCTTTATTAACACTCCATGTAAACTTCACAGAAACCTATGATATTTTAGGACGGAGAGTGAGAGAGGAAAGATACATTAATACAACCTGAAATGCAGATCAGATAGCCCGTTCCTCCTGGAGCTCAGTTGATGACATGCTTCTGAGTCTGAGCACAGTGCTGTGCTTCCAGAACTCAGTAGTGGGCACAACGTTGTGCTTCTGGTCTGGGTAGTGGGCTCGAGGTTGTGGTTCCAGATCTGGATAGTGTGTACAATGTTGTGGTTCCAGATCTCCATGCTGGGTGGTATGTTGTGGTTCTGGGTCCTTTTTTTTTAGGTACTGGGGATTGAATCCAGGGGCATTCTACCTCCGAGCTACACCCCCAGCCCATTTTTTTTATTCTTTATTTTAAAACTGGGTCTCACTAAGTTGTGGAGGGCCTCACTAAGTAGCTGAGCCTGGCCACGAACCCGGATCCTCCAGTCTTAGTCTCCCAAGTACTGGGGTTACAAGCATGCACCACCACGCCCGGCCTGGTTCTAGGTCTTGAAACTGGCCGCGGTGTTGTGTTCTTGGCTCACCATTGTGCTTCTGGGTCTCAGTACTTGACCTGCTGAGGACTCCAGGAGAAAGCGCCTTGGGAGACCTTGGCCCCAGTGAAAACCAGACAGTTACTGGTGGCTTTACCATCAGCCGAGTCAGCATTCAGCCTCAGATCGGTGGTGGCAAAGCTCCATATTGGATGGAGCCATGGCAGACAGGGTGTCTTAACAGATTCAAAACAGCATCAACCTCAATCAGTAAGAGCTGACGGCACCAAGAGGATCAGTGGGTGGTCTTGAGTGGAACCAAAACTGAGGAATAGCTGACAGCTGCCCGCAGCTTGCTAGCTGAATCAGCATTCAGCCTAGTTATCGCTAGTCTCCTGACCAGCAGGGGTCCGAATGGCAGGGCTCAGTGACAAAATATTCTGGTGTTTGGTCTCAAGTGTAGGCATTTATAGCTCTCTGGTTGCTAGGAGCTTTCTTCAGTTGCCGAGGCTTAGTCTGGTGACTCCTGGCAGGCATTGCTCTCATGCATGGCCCATTAGGTCTGGGCGTTGCACTCTGAGCAGCTGCCTGAGTGTTGCTCGAGGTAGCAAGGGCTTTGAGCCACACCCACGTGTGCTGGGAGAGTTCCACTTGTACACTGCACATCTGCTGGAGAGCGGTTGTAATGGGGGCCTGATTCTGACCCTGGGAGCAGATGGCTGTTCAAATCTGATGATTTTTCCTTCTCCACTCTTTTGTCCTTGAACTTGCCTCAGTCTCCTGAGTCATCCTGAGTCATTGAGATTACAGGCAAGCACCACCAGGCGTGACCACTGTGATGTCATAAATCTACACTTGTCCCGTGCATTCATACATGGGATTCTGTTTTCCCTTTTCCTTTAGTACTTTCCATCATTCTAGTTCTAAGATTGTAACCCAGAGTTGTTGGTTCCCTTCCCACAGCACACCTGAGAGGAAAAGAATGATGCAGACACGGAGCAGATTGAAAGGGGCAGGCCAGGGGACCTCAATCTTAGATGAAGGACCCACTGGACACTGGTTCACAGCTTTTATTCACTCAAGGGGGGAAGTTGAGGTATGGATGCTACTGCATATGTGCAGAGCCCGGGAGGTAAACTTTAGTAAATGTGCAGCGAGGGCTAGGGGTTAAAGTCTAACTGTGCAGGCTGCAGAACAACTGCAGAAAATCTTTGGTATAGCAATTAGCAATAAAACCGCTGAGGATGTGCAGAAGATCCTTGAGACAATGTTTGACAAGTGGGATATTTGGGAATAGGCACCGGCAAGAGACACAGGAACGTTTACCTTGGAGGAACAGGCTGCTTTCACTAGTTCATCAGTCTGATCATGGTTTTCCATGACCCTTCGACCTTTCCAAGGCAAATGTTAACCTCTTTCTGGCAGTTGCATTCTCCACATCTTCCCTTTTATTTTTCTTTAAGAAGTTCTACCAGCCAAACCCTATGTAGACGTTGCTGCTGGTTTAAGGTTTGGGAGAGGCATCTCCCAACTGCAAAAAGCAAACATAAAATAATTATTAATAATGTAGAGATGGCAATTAAAGTCCCCCAAGTGGGGTGAAGCTGAAATTTAGGGTTAAGCCATTGTAAGCTTTTTGATAAATGTTAAAACCAGTCAGTGTCCTTACCACACTGCTGGATTGCTGATATTGTTTCTAAAATTTGGCTATGAAGATGGGCATGTCTAAGTAACAGACATACGCTTGTAATCCCAGTACTTGGGAGACTGAGACAGGAGGATCACAGGTTTGCAGCCAGCTTGAGCTACTTAGTGAAGCCCTGTGCAACTTAGTGAGACCCTGATTCAAAATAAAAAATAAAATAGGGCTGGGGGTGTAGCTCAGAGGAAGAATGCCCCTGGGTTCAATCTCCAGTATTGCCAAAAAAAAAAGAGTGTAAAGAAATTTACAGCAACCTAGTAAGACCCTGTTTCAAAACACAAATAAAAAGGGCAGGGAGAGCCAGGCATGGTGGCTCACACATGTACTTGGGAAGCTGAGACTGGTAGATAACAGGTTTAACCATACCCTTAGCAATGTAACTCAGCTTTCAACAACCCAGTGAAACTGTGTTTCCAAACATACATAAATTAATTAATTAATTAATTAATTAAATAAATAAATAAAATAAATAAGGTTGGGGGTGTAGCTCAGAGTTAGAATGCCCCTGAGTTCAACCCCCAGTACCACACACATACAAACACACAAAGATACTATATCTATTTTTTGTGGTACTGAGGAACTTCTATGTGTGGAGTAACACACACACACACACACACACACACACACACACACACACACACACCACTCCTCACATCATTATGTTTCCTTCAATGAAAATAGACATGTTTCTAAACTAACGTGTGTGTGTGTGTTACTGTGGATAATTTATCCTCTCCTTCATCTCACCCACATGTATTATGCATCCAAACAATAGCTGAATTATTTACATGCAATGGATAAAGCGGTGCTGGATGCATATATTAATGAATCATTTTGAACTGGCTGAAAAAAGAATCACATGAAATAAGTACCATCCACATTTTCAATTTCACATGAGGCTGGTGAAATGCACAGTAAAATGGAAAGAGAAAGCCACAGAAAGCCTTTCTACTTATGGTGACACCATGAAGTCCTGCTACATGTTTTCTGGATCTCAGTACATACTTCAAATACTGGGACACTTGTCCAGAGAGGAGGGAATAAAAATTGTCATTAAAGGTAACAAATTGCAGATCCTTTTTATTTCCTTTTTTGGCTTTTTCTCAAAATTTCATGGTATTTTTCTATTTGTAATTAATGCTGATATGAGTTAAAATACAACTCTAACTTATAAGCATGAGTTTGATCTTTTATCTTTACATTGCAACAACATATTACATGCAGAAATAAGAGTACATTTAATACATAAGTGAAATCTCTATAATTATATACTTTGGGTGACTCTGAAGAATCTCTTCAGGTGTCCAGAAAAAGCAAATTGGAACAAGACACAGGAAGTTAGGGATCAGGAATAGGGGCAGGGTTCTGAAGGCTCAGGGTTGGCTTTGCCAGCCCTCCCTGGAACCTGGGTATACTAGATGGTTCTTTCCTGTCAACTTGTCAGAGCTGTGTTTGAAGTCTTCTACATTCATTCTATTGCTGGGTGAGTTATGTCATACCATCCATATGAATGATCACTAATTGGGTTATTTCCAAAAAACTTTCACACATATGTCTTCTATTCCAGTATTCATGTGTGTCAGCTGAGGAGGAAAGATGACTTAGGGGCCTTCCACCACGCAGAGTACAGTCTTCCCTCAGTGTATGCGACCTCACATTTAAATATCATATGTAGAAGACAACATTCATTACGTTTATGATGACATGCTATTGGAGATCAGAATATACACTACAGGCATTCCATATTCTCTCCTAGGTATGCTCTCTCATGTTATCAAATTGCAGACCACTGGCAGTAGGATTTATTACACAGATGAATTTCTTATTTATCCACAGTGTTGGTTCTCTGATACTAAGGCAATCAAATCAACTGAAGGCTTTCCTGCAAGATGGCATTCTTCATACGGCTTCTCACCACTGTGAGTTCGATTGTGCTTTCTAAGGTCAGAGGTATAACTAAAGGCTTTCCAACATAGATGACATTAGTATGGCCTCTCTGGTACAAAGCATCTTGTATCATCCAAGGAAAGTAAACTGGCTAATGTCTTATACACACCAATGGGATTCACATGATTTCTCTCCAGGTGTGTTCTCTCATGGTTTCTCTCCATTGTGTGTTTTCTAAGGCTGGAAAATGTGGAAAAGGATTTCCCACACTGATAGCATTCATAAGGCTTCTCTCCAGTGTGTATTGTCCCATGTTGTCCAAGTGTAGAGGCTGCTTTGAAGGCTTTCTCACACAGACAACATTCATATGCTTTGGGTCCAATGTGAGCTCAATTGTGTATGCTAATTAGAAAAGTATTAGTCACCGCTGGGCATGGTGCTGCACCCTCGTAATCCCAGTACTTGGGAGGCTGAGTCCAGAGGATCCAGGTTTGCGGCCAGCCTCAGCTACTTAGTGAGGCCCTCCGCAACTCCATGAGACCCAGTTTCAAAATAAAGTATAAAAAATAGGGCCGGGGTGTAGCTCAAAGGTAGAACGCCCCTGGGTTCAATCCCCGGTACCGCAAAAAAAAAAGAAAGATATTAGTCAAAGCCTTATCATAAAGATGACATTTTTTATAGCTTCTCTCCAGTGTGAATGTTCTTGTGACGTCTGAGGATATTGGGGTATAGGAAAGCTTTTCCACACACATGACATTCATAAGGTTTCTCTCCAGTGTGCATTCTCTCATGTGTTCTAAAGTTAGAAGATGAGGTAAAGGCTTTCCCACACCTATGGCATTCATAAGGTTTCTCTCCAGTGTGTGTTCTCTCATGCTGCCTAAGGGTATGAAAGTAACCGAAGGCTTTCCCACACTGATGGCATTCATAAGGTTTCTCTCCAGTGTGTGTTCTATCATGTTGCTTAAGGTTACCAAGTTGGATGAAGGTTTTCCCACACTGATGGCATTCATAAGGTTTCTCTCCAGTGTGTGTTCTTCTGTGTTCTCTAAGTTTCCAGGATGTGACAAAGGCTTTCTCACAATGATTGCATTTATGAGGTTTCTCTCCAGTGTGTATTCTCTCATGTTTTCTAAAGTTAGAAGATAAGGAAAAGGCTTTCCCACACCAACGGCATTCAAATGGTTTCTTGCCAGTGTGACTTCGAATATGCACTCTAAGGTCAGAGTGATCCCTAAAGAATTTTCCACACAGATGGCATTCACATGGTTTCTTCACAGTGTGTGTTCTCTCATGATTTCTAAGGCCAGGAAATTTGGTAAAGACTTTCTCACAATGATTGCATTTATGAGGTTTCTCTCCAGTGTGTGTTCTGTCATGTTTCTTAAGTGAAGAGGATGAGTTGAAGGATGTCTCACAATGATGACATTGATATGGCCTCCCTCCACAGACAAGAATCTTGTGATGGCTGGCTTTGGAGCAATTCATATGGAAGATCTCATTGGATTTGCAAATCTGATACCCTATTCATTGGAAAGAAAAAGGTGGATTTTGAGTTTTCTGCTAATAAATGTACATTACCATCAAGGCCATTGAAAGTTAATGAGGAAAAGAAGGAAGTCAGCCCAGAAAACATATTTAAGAGAGAAAACACTGAAGTTTCTTTACAAGAGTAGGATTAAAATACTCAAGACCAAATTCCAGTGTGATGAAAAAATACCTGTATATAAAATATAAAGAAACAATTATCATTGTGTAATTATAAACTGCATGAAATTATCAGTGCTGTGATTAGAGTAGAATGTTGGGAGGACGTTCAAGATATTTGCAGATAGAAGAAATATATATATATGTACATATATATGTATATTTGTACATAATATACATAATATATAATTATATGTGAATAATATATGATATATCTATAGTATATATTATATATACACATATTTTTCATGACTCACCAAGGGATACTAGATGGCTGGTGTTTTCTTCCATCACATCTCTGTACAGCCTTCTCTGGGCTGAGTCCAGCAGGGCCCACTCTTCCTGGGTGAACTTGATGGTCACATCTTCAATGGCCATTGGTTCCTAGAACATCATGAACAATTCCAGTTTACACAGAGCAATCAAGCCATTTTCCACTGTAGGAGCGTTCGGGTGACAGCACTGAGGCAGAGGGAACATGGAGTACAGGAAGATCGAACTGTGTTCACAGAACCTGTCATTAGTTCTCATTGTCCAGCATGCACTCTCACAGGCATAGGTAGACATTTCTAGTTCATAATATTTATAATAATGGAATTTTGAGCTGGGTGTAGGCACACTGACACAGGAGGATCACAGGTTTGAAGTCAGCCTCAACTTAGGCTCTCAGCAACTTAAAGAGACCCGTTTCCAAATAAAAATAAAATACAGCTGGGGGCATAGCTCAGAGATAGAAGATCCCTGGGTTCAATCCCCAGTACCACAAATTAAAAAAAAGGGGATCTGGGATGAGTTCTGATGTAAGATAACAGAAACATTCTAAGACTTTCAAAAACTTTATTGTAAAATATGCACTTGAAAATGTTTAACTAAAACACACTTGCCTATTTTAAGTATTTTTTTGGTATTGTATTGGGGATTGATCCCAGTGATATTCTCTTTCTTAGCTACACCTTTTAGTTTTTATATTGAAACAGGGTTGCACTCTGTTGCTGAGGAACTCAGTATGTTGCTAAAGCTGTCCTTGAACTCTGGATCTTCCTGTCTCAGACTCCCACCCAAGTACTGGGATTACAGGCATGGGCTCACTCTTTTTTTTTTTTTTTTTGTGGTATGAGGGATGGAACCCAAGAGCATTCTACCTCTGAGCTACACCCCAACCCTATTTTATTTTTTATTTAGAAACTTAGGGTCCCACTAAGTTTCAGAGGGCCTCACTAAGTTGCTGAGGCTGGCTGCAAACCAGTAATCCTCCTGTATCAGCCTCCCAAGCACTGAAATTACAAGTGTGTGCCACCATGCCCAGCACACCTGGCTCCTTCTAAGTACCTTTACAGACTCATGATGAGGTAAATCATATCAATGATGTGCCCCTTTTACACCATGACTATTTCTAAATTATTTCCACAGATGTATGTCAGAATTCTCATCTATGAAATGATTTAGTAATCTATCTTGAGCTTTAAGAGTACAACTGAAATGATTCATATGTTGAAAACTTGTATCATAAGCCACTAGTCTATAATCATGGAAAGGACAGACAACCTCCAAGCAATTTCCAGAATCCCTGGGAATTAAACAAGTTGCACATAATCTTGGTATCCATGGATATAGTCACTCTCCACTGAATAAGTCTGAAGGATGGCCAGTTCACTGCACAGGCCAGCGCCTCTGAGACACACAGACTAAAGGAGGTAGGACACCTGTCCCTGTCCTGAGGTAGGACACCTGTCCCTGTCAATTTTCTCTGTGAATCCAGACACCATTAATTAAGATCTCTATAGTACCTTGAACATGTCTCCTTGTCCAAGTATAAAAACAACAACAACAACAAAAACTTTGTTTTTATCTATCTAGTTTTTCAAAAATTGATCTGGGATTTTAATTATACTCTATTTACGACACTTATTCCCTATTATTCTCTGAAGGGCACACCCTCAATTAAATTAACATAACTTCCTATGCACAGGGGTATGAATGACAATGACTATTTTACCTCTTTTTGAGACATTCAAATTTCCAACTCTATTTCATGAAATTTGAAGTTTAAAATGAGAAAAATGAAAGTATTTCTCATGTCTTCTCTTGCCTAACCCCCTTTCATTTTCCCTCTGCAGTGCAGAGATCTCCAAAACCTGTGGTACAGGGTTGATTCTGCTCACTTGCTGAGTCACCCACCTCCCTAATGGGCTGAATGTTCTCTTCACTCAGATATGTGACTGGCACTCACCACAATCCCAAATGCATTGCAGTGAATACATAGTTAATGAGTCAATAATTTATGAATGAGGTCATGCAGTCAATGATAAAAATTCTCTGGTGCCTTCATCAAGGACACAACCATAATGGGTACTAGAGTGTACTCGTGTCATGTTAGGAATTTGATTAGATACGGAGGGGTTCCTGATGCATGAAAAACACCCCAGAGTTCTACTTAAAGGAAAACATCCTGCTTGCAATTGTGTCTGGGGATCTACTGTCAATAAGGGTTCAATTTCAACAGAAAAAGGGCATCCTCTGCTCACCAGTGCATGCATTGCCATTAATTCAGTTTCCTGCTGTCCTCCTCTAGGTTTGCACTCATAGACAGTCCAAGCAGTAAGGGAATCTGTGGATGAAGAAAAACAATAAGACTCCAGTTGTGCACAATTTTCAACCCCCCCGTCATAAAGTCCCAGCCATTCACTCTAGTGTGAACTCACCTTCAAGCAAAGAAAAATGCAGTGCACTCTGAGAGAGACAGGCACAGTGCTCTCTTATACTCCAAGATGAAATGACTAAGGCTATGTTTGTGATTTTAAGAATGATGATAAAGCCGGGCGTGGTGGCGCACGCTTGTAATCCCAGTACTTGGGAGGCGGAGACCGGAGGATCCGGGTTCGCAGCCAGCCTCGGCTACTTAGTGAGGCCCTCCGCAACTTCATGAGACCCGGTTTCAAAATAGAGTATAAAAATAGGGCCGGGGGTGTAGCTCGGAGGTAGAACGCCCCTGGGTTCAATCCCCGGTACCGCAAAAAAAAAAAAAAAGATTTTTGAAAAGGTAATATGCAACTTCCCTATACACATAAATTAAAACAAATATACAGAGCTGAGGGTGGTGGCACATGCCTGGAATCCCAGTACACAGGAGGCTGAAACGGGAGGATCCCAGGTTGGAAGACAGCCTGAGCAAGAAGTGAGACTCTCATAAGCCTGGTAAACCCTGCTTCAAAATAGAAATAAAATAGGACTGGGGGTGTAGCTTCAAGGTAGAATGCCTCTGGGTTCAATATCCAGTATCAAAACAAAACAAAACAAAACAAAACAAAAAACATATATACATATGTGATAAACATAAACACTCAATGTGCTAACTGAAACTTTATGGTAATTCTTCAAATAATCTTGCTTATTTTTAGAGTACATTATGAAAAATAGAACCTAAATACATTAGGTAAACATGCCAATGGAAGGAAGCTAAAAATATTCACAAGAAAATTTCTTGCCTTTCTTATACTATTATCATTTTGTGTGGGGGGGTGGCACTGTAGATGGAACTCAGGGGCATTCTACCTCTGATCTACACCCCCAGCCCTATTTTATTTTTATTTGGAAACAGAGTCTTGCTAGGTTGATGAGCATCTCACTACTTGCTGTCCAAGAACATGATTTCATCCTGTCTCAGCCTCCCAAGTACTGGGATTACAAGCATGCACCACCAAGCCCAGCTATTTTTAAAGGATTAAAAGAAATAATGTAGGTATTTAATAATTAAAGAAATCAATTAAAAAATCATTACATGAATCCCACAAAATTAACAGACATAGAAAACACAGTATGTATAAACCAAAAAAAAAAAGAAAAAGAATGTAACACAAGATGTACATGAAGGCACCCAATCAAACTTTCTCCGCTGAAGAAATGCTCTACATCTGCACACCCAGTGCAGCAGCCCCAGACTTACATGGTTCTGGAGTATGGCTAGTGCTGCTCAGGAGTGCAAGTTTAGCCATTTAATTTTAATAATATTTTAATATAATTTCATTTCATTTTAATTATCAGTAAATTTTACAATCACCAATTTCTAGTGGTTACTATTATCCGAGAACTAATAAAGTAGATACAAGACAAAAATGGTAAAGCATTCTAACAGACTAAATAGAAAATGAGAGTGGTGAAGTAACTGTTGATATAACATCTAATGATGGAGGATAGGGCTTTAATGTGACAAATGTCTAAAGACCGGCAGGACTCACATCACTGTAAGGGAAGGAGGCTCACATCTCATGTTTGGAAGGGGCCAGCCTGAGCAGACTTTCTCTTTCACTTCTGAGAAGGAGATGATTAATTTCCATAATTTTCCTTTGTTTTTTCCCCTCTGTTTTATTTTTGTTTTCTGTGTACCCAAGTGTTCTGAGCTGACTTAGATCATAGAAATCCAAGCAAAACACGGTCTCGGTCATTTGGAGAACATTCATGCAATTGTGACTGACACGTTTTTTTATTTTTTAGCAATCTATGCGAACTTCACACAAACCTAAAGTAATATTTTAGGGCAGAGAGAGAGAGAGGAAAGATACATTAAGTACCACCTGAAAGGGAGGGCGCACAGTCCGTTCCTCTCAGAGCTCCAGCACTGTAGTGCTTATTGGTCTGGATGCTGGCGCAGTGCTACACTTCTGGGTCTTGATGCCGGGCGCAATGTTGTGTTTCCGGGTCATGATGCCGGGCGCAATGTTGTGTTTCCGGGTCATGATGCCGGGCGCTATGTTGTGGTTCCGGGTCATGATGCCGGGCGCAACCTTGTGTTTCCGGGTCTTGATGCCGGGCGCTACGTTGTGGTTCCGAGTCTGCACAGTGGGTGCTATGTCGTAGTTCTGCGTTTTGATACTGCACTTGATGTTGTGTTCTCGGCTCACTGTTGTGTTTCTGGGTCTCAGCACGTGGCCTGCTGAGGACTTCAGGAGGAACCGCCTTGGGAGACCTTAGTCCCAGAGATAGCGAGGAGCAGGTGGCAGATGCCAGCGGCTTTACCATCACTGAGTCAGCATTTAGCCTTGTTATCTCAGTGGTGGCAAAGCTCCGTAGGAAATGGAGCTACCGCAAACAGGGCATCAACAAGGACCTTCACAGGCGAGAGCTGACTGCACCAAGTATATTGGTGTGCAGTAGTGACCTTAAGTGAAAGTGAGGAGTCGGTGTTCAGCCTTATTATGGGTAGTGTCCTGACCAGCAGGGGTCACAATTGCATTAAAGCCCTCAGGTTACTAGGAGCTTCCATTGGACTGTCAAGGTGTAATCTGATTACACCTGGGAGGTGTTGTGTTGAGGACCACACATTGAGATTAACATCTTGGACCAACTCGGCTGCGTACACAGTGCCTGGTCGAGTGGAATCTGTCTGCAAGCGGACAAATTCCCTGGGACCTGATGGGATCAACAGCGTGTGGACTTTGATGTCCTCTCCATCTACTAATGTTTAACTCCTCCTTCCCCTCAATTGTTTTATGACCCCATCTTGCTGCCTTTCTTTATCTGGACCTGTGATACTCGCTGGTTCCAGTGTTGGTTTTTATGATGCTTTGTTTAAACTTTCAATAAAGGCAGGGCACTGGCTGCTAGAGGCAGGAGATTTTTGAGTTGCCTCCTCTCCGATATTAAAATAATAATCTTGTACCCAGAGTCGTTCATGCGAGGGACTTCGACAAGCAGCAACCGCGGTACCGGTCCATCCCAGTGTTGCACCTGCCTGCACATTGCCCATTAGATCTGGGCATTCCACTTTGACCTGGGCACCTGAGTGTTGCTTGAAATACCAGGTGTCAGATTTTGGGGAGGACAATGGTACAGACAAGGAGACAGAGGGAGGGTCCAAGTAGGGGAGTTTATTTAGTGATGCAGGGATGGGAATAGGGATAGGATAAGTGGAGCAGGGATGGGGTCTGAAGACAACTTCAGCCCACCTGCTGTGGTGTGGTGTAGCTTTTGTAGGAAAATACCAAGACAAGGCCCAGAACAGTTACACAGGGAGGGGAGTGGGTTAGGGGAAGCAGATGTTGTTATGGGAATATTCAAAATTAGGCAATATAAAACATTCTCTGGTATGTGGACAGGACAGTCATCAAGGCCATGACAGTCTGTGGACAAAATTTTCCCATGAGGGTTGTAATAGGGCCCAGATGGGTCAAGCATGAGGGGGTGGGGGAAGAGGTCTGCATAACTTTTCCTTACACCAGGGTGTGTTGAGATATTTATTTATTTATTTATTTATTTATTTATTTATTTATTTGCAGCACAGGGGATTGAACCCAAGGGGCATTCTACCTACGAGCTATACCCCAGCCCTATTTATTATTCTTTATTTTGAAACAGGGTCTCACTAAGTTGCGGAGGGCCTCGCTAAGTAGCTGAGGCTGGCCTCAAACCTGTGATGCACCTGTCTCAGCCTCCCAAGTACTGGGATTACAAGAATGCACCACCACCCCCAGCTGAGACCCTGTTTTAACATGAAAACATAACATGGTAGCACACATCTTTAATTGCAGTACTTGGGAGGCTGAGATGGAAGGATTTCAGGTTTGAGGCTAATCTCAGCAATTTAGTGAGACCCTGTTTCAAAAAAAAAAGTGTTTAGAATGTAGCTCCGATGTAGAATGCCATTGGGTTCAATCCCTAGTACCACAAAAAATAAATGAATAAGGTAAGAAGGAAGGAAGGGAGGGAGGGAGGGAGGGAGGAAGGAAGGAAGGAAAGAAGGAAGGAAATAGGACTTGGGATGTAACTCAGAAGTAGAACGCCCATGGGTTCAATACCTAGTACCACAAAAAAAAAAAAAAAAGAGAGAGAGAGAGAAAGAAACAAAAAGAAGGAAAAAAGACAGATGGAAGGAAAAAATGATGTTATGGCCAGGCATGGTGGCGCATACATGTAATCCCAGTACTTGGGAGGTGGAGACAGGAGGATGCAGGTACGAGGCCAGCCTCAGCTACTTAGTAAAGTCATCCGCAACTTAGTGAGACCCTGTTTCAAAATAAAGAATAAAAAATAGGGCTGGGGGTGGAGCTCGGAGGTATAATGCCCCTGCATTCAATACCCAGTACCACAAAATAAAAAAAAAAAGAAGTTAGATTTACGATTAGTTATTTTTCATCAACTCCTGGTTTCATGATGAATATATACATTTACATATATTTTTGTTTCTTTGTTTTTAGTGATTCACTAATGAGCATTACAGCCATTTTCTTTGCTTTTTGTTTTGTTTTCAGACAGGAACTTGCTAAATTCCTGAGGCTGATCTTGAACTTGCAATGTCCCTGCCTCAGCCCCCTCAGGCATGCTGACTGGTTCTGATCATTTTGATGACATAAATCTATACTCGGTCCATGCGCTCATGAGTGGGACTGGGCTAGTGAGTGAATAAGCATTTCTGAAACTTGTAAAAGTTCTTTATTTTAATAAAATTATAATAGTGAAAAGATCACATGAAAAAATTTAGAATTCACTATCATTTCTTTTCGTGCCTCAGATTTATCACATAGTCAAAATCCACAGAGAGCGAGAGATGTTGCGGTGAATGTCTCCATCATCAAGCAGCCACTGCACGGGCTCGGCTTCCCCCAGGTTGCTTCTAAGCCATTTGCTTCCCATGAGGACCAAACATTTGGAGACGAGAGAGGCGCACACTCAACACACACCTGGGCACACATTTAATGGAGCACATGGTGTGGGGCTGGATGGATTACTGAAGCAGAACTTTGTCC
>PVJS01012958.1:0-42930 GCA_004027185.1 Glis glis
AGAGAGAGAGAGAGAGAGAGAGAGAGAGAGAGAGAGACAGGGAGAGAGAGAACGAGAGAGCTGAGGCTGGCCAGGAACCTGGATCCTCCGGTCTCCGCCTCCCAAAGTACTGGGATTACAAGCATGCGCCACCAAGCCCGGCCATGTCTTTGGCTTTTTAAATTAACCCTTCTAGTATGTAACCAGCACCTTCAACCTAAAAACTCAAATTTCTTTTCATCTCCAAAAAGCTTTATCATTATTTGGAATATTATATCTCCCAGTGGACAATGGCCATTTGTAATTGCTTAATATCTTGAAATGCCATCCCTAAATATTGGTAATTTTCTGCAACATGACCTCTACCTTTCAAGTTAGAAGACAAAATATTCAGGCACAGTGGTAGAGATGCCACGGTCTCGGGCATGGAAGGGTAGAGAATCTTTTGCCTCTGGTCCTAGGCAGTGGTGCCAGTGCCATCTGTGCCGTGGACACCCTCTGTGCTTCAGCATTATTCCTGGCTGACTTACTCCAGACTCTGATCCTCAGTCCTGAGTGGCAAGGATACGAAGAAGTGAGGACCATCATGTTTTTGCTAGAAATCCCCCAAGTTTTTTTGGCCATTGTGTTTATCCCCACAGTCAAGCTAGCTCTCCAGCCAAGTGTAGGGATTCTGCCAAATACATTTTAATAAATTCCTTTACTTAGTCAACCAGCCAGAGTGTGCTCTGTTGTTTGCAGAAAAAAAAATTTGATAATATATATCTCCACCTGTTCCATTTTCTCCAGATGGAATTATTATAAGCTTATATGGTTTTTTAAATCATTCCTATCTTTTACCAATATAGTCACAATTTTATTTTTTGTGTTTAAAATTTTCTTTGTACTTAAAATGTTAAGATTTTATATTTAACAAAACTTTCCAGAAAACTAAGTTGGCTATCCTGTTCCCTTTTTGATTCCTCTGTTACTGTTTCAAATGCTAAGATTACGTATTGTTCTTTTCCAGATGTCCCTTGTGGACTTTAACCATAGTTTTTAAAAGTACGCAGTACGTGTATATTAAAACGTTTTGTTCCATTTCTCCCTTTCGTTCTGTGTCCTTGAAGGTGCTTATCATCATTGGTTTGCTATGCCTGCTGCAGATTCACGTCTCCTACGGAGTGGCATTGCTCTCTGCCTAATCGTGACAGTGGATGTGAGATTCTTCAGCATCAGGGCCCACCAGCTGTGATACTCTCCCAGAGAGACAGTAGGTGATAAATAAAAGGCAAGTTCTTCTCTAGTGAGTCAGTAGGAAAAACACTGGCAAGCCAAGCCTCACCACTGAAGTGTGTGGTGGAAGGGACAGCACACTGATTTCAGATATAAGTGGCAGTCATAATGCCATCATCACCCTTGGGTGCTGAGATATCCTTAGGGCCTGGAAGGATCTTGCAGCATTTACATGCAACAAAATAGAGGAGCGGTCCTCTCAACTGGGTACAATATTTTAAGGTCATCAGTCTCTCCCAAACTCTCATCCTTTTGATCTAAAACTTTAGGCTTGAGATATAGCCAGCGAGAACTACATCTAACATAATTCTCTTTTCCTGTGTTAAATTTTATTGGGCCCAACTGCATTTTCTTATCTTTGAAAAACTGGGAGCATACTATTATTCGGTGTCATTAAGATCTTTTTCAGTGATGTAGGGATTTTTTACATATTATATAAATTCTTCTGAACTACAACATCAGTTGGTCATAGGTGTAATTTCACTTGATCAGATGCATTATTTCGTGGCTTGATTAAAACTTCGACTAGGTTTTTATCTTCACTCCGAAGAAAACAAAATGAAAGTGTCCGACTATTGTTAAAAATGACTTGAAACATTTCATTCATTCAAAACTGAAGTTATTAATTTATAAAATCCTAGAGAATATTAATTTCACTCATGATTAATGATAGGACCAATAAAAAGGTGGACCTGCTTGGTCAATTTTGTTAACTTTTTATTTTCTTTATGTTAATGCATTTTATGTCCATGTTCTGGTGTTCTAGGAAACTTAAATATGAAAAATACTGTTATACATTTAGATGTCTCAAATCAAAATTGTGTCCATCCATGTATTGATTAGGTAAGTACTAAGGAGACTATATAATGAAGTTAGAGAAAGAGAAACTGACCTGTGGAGAATTCTTTTAGATTAAAGATCCATACAACTTCTAAATAGCACATAGGTCAAAGAAGAATCTCAAAAATTTTTCAAAATATTTTTAATTAAATAAAAATAAAAATTACTACTCATCAAAATATGTGGGATGCAGTAAAAGTAGGGCTTAGGCAAAATGCATAGCATTAAATGCATACATTACAGAAAGAAGAATGATCTGAAATCCACCTTCCAAGCTGCCACCTTGGGAAACTAGAGACAGAAGAGTACACTAAGCCTAAAAAGCAGAAGAAATTAAATAATAAGAATCAGAACAGAAATCAATAAAATTAAAAACAAGAAAACAGAAATAAGTGAAAACAAAAGTTATTTCTTTGAAGAGATCAATAAATTTGAAAAACCTGTAGCAAGCCAACCAAGAATAAAAGAGAGAAGCAAATTCCTAAATATAAATTATGAAGTAGGAGTTGTCATTACCAATCCCATGGATATTAAAAGGCTAGTAGAGAAGTTCTGTAAATAACTTTATGCCCTCAAAACTGATAATTAAGATGAAAAGAACCAATTCTTTGAAAGGCATATAATGCCCAAAGTCACACAAAGAAAAACAGATAGTCTGAATAATACATATATTAAAGAAATTGAATTAAAGCCGAGTGTGGTGGCTCACGCCTGTAATCCAACTACTTGGGAGTCTGAGACAGGAGGATCGCAGGTTCAAAGTCAGCCTCAGCAACTTAGTAAGGTTCTCAGCAACTTAACAAGACCCTGTTTCTAAATAAGAAAAAAAAAAAAAGGTCTGGAGATGTAACTCAGAGGTAGAATACTCCTGGTTCCAATTCCTAACACTACAAAAAATTGAATTAAAAATAAATACATTCCCCAAACTAAAGCACTGTGTCTAGATGGTTTTTCTAGTAAATTCTTCTAAATATTTAAGGGGAAATGATACCACTTCTTTATGGTATTGTAGGTTGGCATCAACCGTAGTAAGTCATATCAATTGTATATATTCTTCGTGATGTGATGTGATGCAAGCTGCACTTTATCTTTGCATTTCCTCTCAAAAGCCATGAGTCCAGTGTTATTCGTAGGAAAACATCAGGCAATATTCAATTGAAGGACAATCCTGAGTGTGACGATCACTACTCCTGAGTCCTACTCCTAAAAAACTGTCAAAAACAATGAAAATCTAAGAAGCTGTCATCTCCAATGAAAACCTAAAGAAACAAAACAGCTAAATGTAATGTGGTGTGGATGGGCCCTCTAGCAGAAAAAGGACATTAGGGGGAGACTGAATAACGTATGGAGAAGAGTTAATAATTTTATTAATATTGGTTCAGTAATTATAATGAATGTACTATAATATCTAATTGTTACTAAGGGAGATTGAATGAGGGGCATATGAGAACTCTCCATATTATCTTCACATATTTTTTGTAAATCTAAAAATGTTCATATAAATACAAGTTTATTCTAAGTTAAAAGAATAAAGACAAAACAATATCTGCATTTTCAGGTCTATATGGAACAACTTAATAGAACAGATCAAAAGTTGGAAAAAGCCAGGCATGGTGGCACATGCCTGTAACCCTAATACTTGGAAGGCTGAGAAAGGAGGATTGCAGGTTGAAGGCCAGCCTCAGTAACTTAGTGAGGCCCTCTGCAACTTAGTGAGACCCTGTTTCAAAATAAAAAACAAAATAGGGATAGGGGTGTAGCTCAGAGGCAGAATCCCCTGAGTTTAATCCCCAGTATAAAAAAAGAAATAGAAAAAAGCCAGGCACAATGGTACATACCTGTAATCCCAATACTTGGGAGGCTGAGACCAAAGGATCACAAGTTCAAGTCCAGCCTCAGGAGCTAAGCAACACCGTGTTTCAAAATAAAATATAAAAAGAGTTCGGGGTGTAACTTAGAAGCAACATGCCCCTGGGTTCAATCCCCAGTACCAAAAGAAAAAAAATTAGAAAAACATATATACATATATGTTAGAAATATAGATAGATATCGACATATATATGTTAGACATTGTTATATATCAGCAAAAAGAAACCCCAAATGCAACTTTTCCCTGTTGCTAAAAGATCATCCTCTTGTTCCTTATAACACTTAAAGAATTTTATAAGACAATCAGAAAGACTGTCAAGTCTTCATAAAGTATTTGTTCCCATAAAATTTAAGTTTCATCTATTAAATCTATAAATGCGAGATCGTCAATCACAAAGAAAGAAGGGACGTATGTTTTCATTAATATGCGCAACCTAAGGAGTAGTAGAGTCACACAAGGGATTCTGGTTGATAATGGAGAACCCTCAGCGGAATAAGGGAAGTGGTACAAGGGAAGGGGGAGGGCAAGAAAGAAGGGAATTAACGGAATTACTATCATAAATAATATGTACATGTGAAAATATACCAACATCATTCTTGGTACTTCATACGGGTGGGGGGAGGGGGGCACTAAGAGCTGTGTGCATATATGTTAACATCAAATAGATATTCATTGCAATGTAAGACTCCAATGCACCAATAAAAGCACGTTAAAAAATAAAATAAATAAATAAATCTATAAATGGTTACTGAGTTGCTAAATTTTAGGTAACTAGTACCTGTCTATAGGTGACTCTTTTTTTTGTGGTGCCGGGGATGAACCCAGAGGCATTCTACCTTTGAGCTACACCCCCATCCTGATTTTATTTCTTATTTTTAAGCAGGGTCTCGCTAGGTTGATGAGAGTCTCCTTACTTGCTGAGGCTGTCCTTGAACCTGCGACCCTCCTATCTCAGCCTCCCAAGTACTGGAATTACAAGCATGCGCCACCACGCCCGGTTTAGGTGGCTCTTTACTGTCCTTGGAAATAGATTATCACTTACTTATTAATAAATGGTTTAACTCTGAAAACCAGTCCATAAAAATAAGAGAGAAATTGTCCCCATGACAACTTTACTTCTGAACTGCTTGGATTAATTTTCCATGAATTGTATTTCTGTAGTGAATAGAAACAAAATTATTTTTGTTAACATTGTCCTTAAGTATATGTTATTTAATGTGGTGCTGATAGAAAGGGAAGAAGTCAAACGAAGAGAAAAACGATCAAGTACCTACGTGCAAGCCCAGGTTCAATAGCAAATAACAGAAGACACTGTGTAAACCAAAGGCATATGATACCAGGAATGAGCACTTATGAAACTGCCAGATGGTCCAGAGGAAGCTGCCTGGGGCTGAGCTCTCAGAAGGACACCCAGATGGTCATTGCAATACTAGTTCACCAAGGAAACTGTTACCTGGGCTTCAGCCCAGAAACTGGGGAGCCCCAGGGATGGGAAGCTACTGCTGGAACTGCTGGCTCCTGCGTCAGGCCCTGGTTTCCCCCCTCACCCTGCTTCTCATGAGTGCATTTGGTTGACTGAACTTGAATTATATCTGGGACTTCTTCTCCAAAGGAAGTCTGAGAAAGATACTTTAAGAGAAAGTAAATAAAATACTGAGAAAGTGTTTTAAGCTTTCTTGTCTCTGCCATACAGAAAGCACATGAAGGAGATGAGAGGGATGTTGAGTGGTCCCATGGTCTGGCATGTAGATGATTGTAAGGTGAGCGATGCTTTTGAGGGCTTGTTTCCAATGAGCCTCTTACTGGTGACATATCTTTCCTCCAGGGTTAAACCAAGAGCTATTCATTTGGACTTGTGGACAACATATCACCCAGATGAACCAAAAGTATAGTGCCCTTCAAATTGTACTAACTTTGAAGAAGAGATGAATGGAAAAAGAAAATATGGTATATACACATGATGGAAGTCTACTCAGCCATAAAGAACAGCCAAATTATGTCATTTGCAGGAAAATGGATGGTACTGGAGAATATTATGCTAAGTGAGATCAGCCAGATTCAGAAAGTCAAAGGTCGAATGTTTTCTTTCATATGTGGAAGCTAGAGAGAAAACAGAAAACATAAGGGACTTTAAATAATGTGGAGGGAAACCAAGTAGAATCTTGGAAAGAGATTATGGGAGGCATATAGGAAAAGGGGAAAGGAGAATTGAGGAAGGAAACAGTTCAAATAATACTATGGAAACACATTAAGGTGCTACTATCAATTTCACTAAAAGGTATAGGGAGGGAGGAGGGGGAGTGGGGTGGGCTGCAGAAGGAAATACACCAAAAGCTGTGTGCGTGTACATTTGTATCACGTTGAACCTCACTACGATGTATAATGGCAATGCGCTAACAAAAGTATTTTTTAAAACATCTTCATACTCTAGGATCTGCATCCAAAATTGCTTTTCAAAAATTTCCCTAAATGTTATATAATTTCTGTTTGGATTCCTTGAAAAAAATGCATGCATTCACACACATACATACACATTGACAAAGCCACACAACCCAGATTTAATCAACCCAAGGAAGGCCCCTTCTGATACAGACATAATTACTTGTTAATTATCAAAATATCTTGATAAGCTTTACCTGAACTCTCAACTTTAGTATTTGTCCTTCTAAATTCAAACATTTTCCCTTGGAATGAAATGTTAGCCCAGCACTACTTGTTGACCCCTTCATTAAATATTCCTATAGGTTAGCCTCCTATCTGAGCTCACTTCCTAGCATGGATGTCTTAGTCACCAGATAGTTTGATTTTCTATACACAGGAATAAATGATCTATTCTAATAGATGATATGCTGAAGTTCATACTATGACATAAAGGAGATATAAAAATTAGTTCAGACTGCACTCTGTACACAGTGGCATCTTTTGCCAGTGAGTTGGGAAAATAATATTCTATAAAAACATGCAAACAAGACAAACATGGTGGCACATACCTGTAATCCTAGTACTTGGAAGCTGAGTCAAGAGGATCACAGGTTCAAGGCCAATCTCAACAACTTATCAAGATCCTCAACAACTTAGTGAGATTCTGTTTCAAATTTAATTCTTTTTTTAATTAAAAAAAAAGGCTGAGGTGTAGCTCAAGGTAGAATGCCCTTGGGTCCAATCCCCAGCATCAAACAAACAAACAAATAAAATTATACACACACATTAGTAGATTAGTAGAGGAATAGCAAAGGACTTGTTACTGAGATGGAGTGGGAAAAATGATTGTTGTAATCAGAGGAATTCTCATTGACTGAAGCATGAACAATCTCTCAAATAGCAACAATACTAAAAGTTCTTGGGGAGCTCAGTGCCACGTGCTACTCCACTCCCGCCATCATTGATGTAAAGAAAGTGAAAAATAAGAAATTTCCCGAGGAGGCTGAGCCTCTTAAGAGATTTCAGAGTGCCTCTCAATTACTGAGGACATCAATGAAAATGCGCAAGCCTGAAATAAAATCTCTCCTTTATTATATTTTCTATTCATTCTTTAAATTCTTTCCAAATAACACATTCTGGGGAAAAAAACGCTATGCAAAAATGTTCTTTAAATGGACTGAAAATAACAATAAAGAAGAGATCTGAGCACAATAAACACTAAAATAACTGTATTCCCAGTCTATAAAATTTCCTAGGTAAATTTTTGAAATAAAATATTCATCATTCTAAGGGACTACCAAAAAGCAGTGGTGTCAGAGGACCCTTAATTTCACCTGCTTACACTCAAATTGCTACTGTATCAAGAATGGAATGTTCCACATTGAACCTACTAGCACACATCAATATATTCATGAAATATATATTATCCTGTAAAATGCACTTCATTTTATCTTTGCTTTTATACACCATCCTTAAGAAAAGCTCTTCATGGAGGCCTCCATGAAAAAAAAAAGACAAACACCCACAACATCAAATTTTCACTGAAACTTGAAATTTACACTAAATTTTTATGAATACAAATCAACAAAGGATATAAAAGCACATTTTTGTCAAGGAAAGTATGTTATATATTTCTCTTATTTTTAAAAGAAATGTATATATATGTATACTATAGGTATATATCTATGTCTGTATCTGTCTGTCTGTATATATGTATGTATACTGGAGGCTGAACCCAAAAACATTCTCTCTAGTACTAGGATTACAGGTGTGTGCCATCATGCCTGGCTACATTTAGTAAGTTTAAAGTATTCACCAGGCATGGTGGCACATGCTTGTAATCCCAGTAATTGGGAGGCTGAGACAGGAGGATTACAAGTTTGTGGCCAGTCTCAGCAACTTAGTGCGGCCCTCTGCAACTTAGTGAGACCCCCTTTCAAAATAAAAAAATAAAATAAGCCTGGGGATGTAGCTCAGAGGTAGAATGCCCCTGGGTTCAATCCCTAGTTCCACAAAATAAATAAATAAATAAATAAATAAATAAATAAATAAATATAAATACACAAATACATAAATAATAAAATATTTGAAAGCAATTTTTGTTTTTGGCTTTGTCTCTGAGTAGTAAAGATGGAGCTATATTTTCTTTCTGTAGCAGTGATCCAAAAGGCATAGCAGTTATTAATTAGTGATATATTCCGTCATACCTTTTTTTGTTAGACACTTCCATGATGAATTGTGCTAGTGAACTATAATATATTCTCTCATATTTGACTTATCCATTAAATATCAGAAGTTTACCAAATAACCTATTTTTTCAAGTACACATACAGCAAAGAAACTAGCACCTATTAAGTGCCTACTATATATCTGGCAAGATGATTGAAGAACTCACATTCACTCTTTTAATCTCAATCACTCTCTAAAGTGGGTATCAATAACAACCTTTATACAGAAGAATAAAACAGAGATTTTAAATATTGTATGGGAAGTTACATTACTTATATAAGATAAAATTGTTATTTGAACCAGTAATGCTATTCTCCAAAGACATGCTCTTTCAACAGCTTTACATATTTGCTGCTATGAGATTTACTGCTATAAAAAATGGAATAGACTGAGCATTCTTTCTTCTCATATAGCAAGCCCAGAAAATAGTTTCCTTGAGTGCAGAGATATTCTGCAGACCATCTTTGAACAGCTCCTTGTACAGACCATACTGTCATCTCATTCATCTGTGGTCCAAGATACACAGTGCCAATATGTTCTTTACCAGAGAAAGCAGTCCATCTCAGTGCAATAAGAATTTATTCAAAATAGGTATTTCTTTTTGGAAGCCACCTTTGTTTCAGAAGTTTGTTATGTTATAATTTTAATTATTAAATTGGATTACCAAAGGAAATCATCTATAGTCTACAGAGAGAGCCTACAGAATAGGAAAAGATCTTTGCCAGCTATTCATTTGATAGAGGACTAAAATCTAGAATATAAAAAGATCTTAAAAAACTTAACACTAAAAAATCAAATAACTCAATCAAGAAATGGGCAATTGAACTAAATAAATACATCACAAATGAAGAAATACAAATGGCCAATAAATATATAAAAATGTTCAACATCATTAACAATGAGGGAGATGCAAATCAAAACCACACTAAGATTCCGTCTAACTCCAATTAGAATGGCAATCATTAAGAAGTCAAACAACAGCCGGGCATGGTGGCGCACTCTTGTAATCCCAGTATTTTGGGAGGCGGAGACCGGAGGATCCGGGTTCGCGGCCAGCCTCAGCTCTCTCTCTCTCTCTCTCTCTCTCTCCTTAGCGAGGCCCTCCGCAACTTCGTGAGACCCGGTTTCAAAATAAATTATAAAAAATAGGGCCGGGGCGTAGCACGGAGGTAGAACGCCCCTGCGTAATCCCCGATACTGCAAAAAAAAAAAAAGTCAAACAACAGTAAATGCTGGTGAGGATGTGGGGAAATTGGAACTTTTCTACACTGTGGGTGGGATTGCAAATTAGTGGAGCCCCTATGGAGATCAGTGTGGAGATTCCTCAGAAAACTGGGAATGGATCCACCACATGATTCAACTATACCACTCCTGGGTATCTTTCTAAAGGGACTGACATCAGAATATTATAGTAATACATGCATATCCATGTTTATAGCAACACAATTCACAATAGCCAAATTATGGAACCAACCTAGGTGTCCATGAACAGAGGAATGGATTACAAAATTATGGGAAATATACACAATGGAATTCTACTCAGCAATAAAGAAGAACAAAATTATGTCATTTGCAAGAAAACAGATGGACCTGGAGAACATTATGCTAAGTGAGATTAGCCAGTCACAGAAACTGAAGGGTCATATGTTTTCTCTCATATGTGGAAGCTAGGGAGTAATCCGGATACAAGAGGGACTTTAGATAATGGAGGAGAAACTCCAGTGGAGATAAGGAGGTAGTATAGGGGAGTTTGGTGGGGGGTAGGGAGAATTCATGAAGGAAACACTTCCACTAACATTATGTACATATGTGAAATTACCAATGCCAATCTTAATATCATGTATGGGGAAGGGGAGGAGTGAGGAGGGAGTCAGGAAAAAGCTCACCAAGTGCTGTGTGCATGATGTGAGACTATAATGCACCAATAAAAGTACATAAAAAACTGGATAACAAAAACATAGCACAAAAAGATACCCATAAGCATACAATTTCCCAAAGTTCCCCCCAATTAATTTTACATTCACAGTTTCACTGTGAACACCATTTTGATGAACTGTTTTCATAACTACTAAATGAGCACTATGGGAAAATATGCTTCAGCTCATTAGAAAGGACAAAATCCCATGGGGAGATGAATCTGGAAGGACTGTGTGAGTTTTGCTCACTTCTGTCCTCAGTGGCCTTTGTAAAGCAAACAGAAAAGAGGCTGAAGCTGAAAGAACCTGTGGATTGATGGCGAATAGAGCTATTTCTCCCTTTATCCAGGGAAGAATCATTCAGTTGATGCCAAAAATAAATGACTTGGACTCATTTGAGGCTTTCACCTTAGCCTGGGTGAGCCCTTTGAACATCACAGAGGAAAGGGCAACTAGCTGTCCCAAAGGTGTTCTTAATTATTCTCAAAGGTTTACTCTGTAGAGATTGTTTTTGTAAAAAAAATAACTGGACATTATACTTTAATTAAATGGTCACCAGCTAAGTGTACTACCAGTATCCCACAATTATCATGTCTGTCCCAGTAGAATTACTTTATGTCACATCTTATTATAACACATATTGTTGTAAACTAGGCCAGACAGGTTTCTACAAACTGTTATGTTGCCAAAAGTGGGAGAGAATTCTGTCTATTGACATTAATTATGAATTCCCCATCAGGGGAATTTTAAGAGTATTCTACAGGAAGAGTTATTTCTCCTATTAAGACTATTCTAAATTAAAGAGATCAGTGGAAGAAGATTGAATGAGTTGGTATGTGAACAGATCTATCAGCACTTTACATTTAATTGGGGAAGGACAACAGTGACTTCTAAGAGAAAGATCTTAGCCTGAAATATATTCTGAACTTCATATAACTTTCCCTTACAACATGGCTACTGATTCACTTGGCAAAACTACTTTATCCAGCTAAATGCTCTCTGAAGGACAAAGGTATCAAAGGTATGCTATTTCAAAGTCTAGGAGGAGCCAGGCACGGTGGCACACAACTGTAATCCCAGTACTTGGGAGGCTGAGAAAGGAAGATCACAGGTTTTAGACCAGCCTTAGCAATTTAGCAAGACTCTCTCAGCTACCTAGTATGACACTGTTTCAAAACAAATAATAATAATAATAATAAAGGGCTGGGGATATAGCTCGGAGGTAGAATGCCCCTGGGTTCAACCCCTGGTACCACACACACAAAAATAAATAAATAAATAAATAAATAAATAAATAAATAAAAATAGAAGTCAGGAGGCCTGATTACTCTAACAGATGAAAATCTAAGGGAATTACATACATGTCAGATGTGATAATCCTTTACCCCCCACCCCCACCTCACTTTGGGGAATGTCGGAATAGTGGGATATACTCAGCAGAATCAGAATTAAGGAAGCTGATGTTCTGGAAGAAAAAAAAAGGTTAGTTTTTTGTTGTTGTTGTTTGTCAGCTGTTAGCACATGTATATAGAAATATTTGGATCTTGAGGGAAAGAACTCATGCTTCAAAGATTTCTAAGAAATATTATCTAACAGTTTAAATCAACAAAGCATGTGGGTTTTCTTCTTTTGGTGGGGGGGGGATTCTACTTCCGAGCTACACCCCCAGCCCTTTTTATTTTTGAAACAGGGTCTCAATAAGTTTCTGAGGCTGGTCTCAAACCTGTGATCCTCCTGTCTCAGACTTCCAAGTAGTGGAATTACAGGCATGAGCCATGATGCCTGGCTACAAAGTATGTGGATTTTGGACATCGTATTGCAGCAAAGGCAAATAAGTAATTCTTACCAGAATTGTTCATTAAAAGGTAGTAAGGCAAATAATTTAAGGGTTGTACTGTCATTAGCTAATCCACCATATTTAATAATCAAAAAATAAAGTAAGCTGGGCATGGTAGCACACACCTATAATCCTGGTACTTTGGAGGCTGAGACAAAAGGACCACAGGTTTGAGGCCAGGTTCAGGAATTTAGAAAGACCCTCAGTAACTTAGTAACTTAGAGAGAATCTATTTCAAAATAAAAGGGGCTGGGAGTGTAGCTCAGAGGTAGAATGCCCCTGGGTTCAATCCCCAGTACCCCAAAAAAAAATCCCAATAAGATAAATTCTCCTTTAATTTTAAGTGTCAGGCTCCTCCAAGAGGTAACAGTGGCTAGTAAGCTGTGTTGAATTTACACAGCCAACATCTCACAAAAATTTGCATAAGAATATTGAAAGAGATACAAAGTCATAATAATAATAGAAACCAAATTTATCTATTAAAATTTTGATAAACTCATGGGGGAAATCATTATACAATTGCATAGCTGATATTATCATTTGGATCTGGAATGTCACCCAAAAGCTCATGTGTTAAAGCCTTGGTCCATGCATCAATGTCCAGAGGTGGGGTTTGAGGGTAATGGAGGGCTCTCACCTCATCATTGGATTAATCCATTTGATGGTTTAAAATTCTGAATGGACTACTGGGGGGTAGTGAAAATCGTAGGCAGGTAGAGCATGGTTGGAAGAAGTAGGTCACCAGGAGTATCCTTTTGAGGACTATGTCTTGTCTCTGGCCCCTCCCACACCCTCTCTCTGCTTCCTAACTGCCACAAGCTAAGCAACTTTCCTCTGCCGTGCCCTTCCACCATGATGATTGCCTCACGTCAGGTCCAGAGCAATGGAGCCAGCCAATCATGGGTTAAAATCTTCAAAACCATGAGCCAAAATAAATCTTTCCTCCTTTAGGTTGGTCATGTCAGGTATTTTGGTCACAACAAAAAGTTGACTAACATAGCTAGGTCGATTAAGAAATGACCAATGTCCAGGGCTGACTATGTGACAGCAATGTGTGGTTGCTGAGTGCTTGAAATATGGTTGTTTCACATGGAAACATTTTGTAAGTGTCAGTGTAAAAAAATACATCATATTTCAAAGACTTCGATCAAAAATAAAAATGTAAAATATCTCACGAGTAATTTTTGGGTCAGTTACATGTCTAAGTGATAATTTTTATATATTATGCTAAATACAATATATTATTGAATTAATTTCACTTGTTTTTATTTAGTTTTAAACATGACTATTAGAAAACCTTGAATTATATCACGTGGTTGAAATTTTTCTAAAAGATAGTGCTGGTCTAGATCTTTGAAACAACAATATGACTAGAGAGACTAGAAAGAAATTAGAGAAGAGAAAGTTTCCACTCACTTCTAGGGAGTCTCAGTATCAGAGAAATGGGACAGAACCACTGACTCCCAGCCCTTCTATGTAAGACATATTTTCTGAAAAAGCTAGAATGTGTTCCCTCATCCATGCCTCTATTATCTATAACTTCCTTCCTATATCCACTAATAAAACCACATCATTTAGAAATGGAACTTGGCTAAAAGTAAAGAGCCCAGGCCACACTGAAGTGCAACTTAAGATCTCCTTGTGATAGGTAAAGGCAGAAACAGAAAGGCCCTGGGGATATTCAGTGTCCATGAGGATCTAAAATTTTCTTCCAGCATATTATTCAAGAATAAAGCCATCTATTCATATTTTTAAAAAATAACCAGAGAAAAGTGACACATTTTCCTATGTTAAAATAGTAGTAGATAAAAATTTTGTAAAGTAGAAATTTCACTAGAGACCATGTAGATTTATCTTTGCTCCAGGCTGTATTGTGAGAAAGTCTGGTTGCACAGTGATACACAGTCAAGAGGATCAAAACAAGTGGAGACACCCTGTAAAATGACATATTAGACTTAGCTGTTTCTTTTTCAATTCAAGAAGCCAATGGGAAAACTTCATGGCATAAATGGAGGACACTGGTCTATTTAAAATTTAGAGGAAAAGCGTGCATGTGAACCTATAAGAAATCATGACTCCCTCTTGTTCCCATAGACTTTGTGAGACGAGAGACAAACTGAAATGACAGGAAAGGACACTAGCTATGACAAAAAGTGGGCAGCTATAAGAAAATAATTCCAAGAAACTAAAGCAAAATAACAAAATTAAAAATTTCTATTTGAGACAATGAAGTACAGAATCAACACTAAAGTGGACAGGAGCATGATGGAGAATATTGCTACTCAATTGCTGGTCCACAAGCCAACTGCATTAGAGTCACACGAATGGCTTTTCAAGTATACAGACTCATGACAACACCCTTGCAGAGTCTGATGCAATTGGTATAATAGGGTCTGAAAATGTGTGTTATAAAAAGTCTCCAAGTGACCCTAATATGCACTCGAATGTAGGAACAATCGATGAAATGGACCAGAGGAGCTAGTCCCCAATGGAGAGGGCAAGATAAAGAAAAAGAAAATGACAAATAGAGCACGCAGAGACATGAGAGATACAGATTAGCAATGATACATTGCTATGGGAGAGAAAGGGCCTGGAAGTAAAAATATTTTCAGAATGTTAAAAAATAAAAAGAGAGGTACATCTCTGCAGAGTGGAATACATTTATAGAACTCTGTGGAAAATAAGTGCAGAGACACATTCTTGGACATATTTTAGTGAAAATCTCGACTGTCAAAGATAAAGAGAAAAATATCATATGAATAGCCACATAGAAAAAAAGGTACTTGGGGTCAATTTCAGAGAATAAAAAGAATCAAGCTTTTCCAACTGCTTATCTGGAACTGATTTCCAGCAAGCAATGAGGGATTTTTCAGAAAATTTAATTTAAATGGCCTTTAATCTATGAATTATGTTAATAGTGGGCATTTTATTTACTTGCAAAAAAGACAAAAATACTGCAGGTATATGAAGGCATAAAAATGGATCAAGTAGAACTATTTTTCCATGAGTAGATGGGAAATTCAGTGATTTAGTAAAAAAAATTAAAATTAAGAAAAATTCAAAAATTAGTAAGTTAAAAATTAATAAGATAAAATTAGCAATACCAAGTGAAGTCCCATGATAAGTTTAAAATCATGTGATACTATAATATACATGATTAAAACCATGTGATACTATAACAAAAGAAATATGTCCTAGGAACCAAACATAAAGCAGAAGCTAAATGAAGTACACATAAAGGAAAATAGACATGTTTCATTAAATGTTCAAAGATATTCAATGAAAAGGAAATAGATTTAGATACATCTATGTGCAGAGAAAACTATAAGAATAAATTCACAAAAAATCATTTCCTTTGGGTGATGGCAATTTTTTTTTATTTTTATTCTATATTACTTCAGAATTTGCTAATGAAAGGCTTGCCTTAGGTATAATCTGATTAAAAGAATAATATCAAAAATAAAATTGGAGTTATTAAAAGTATTTTCTTGATACTTTAATTAAAGACCTTGTGAAATATTATGTGGCTTGTAACACAAAGGTCACCGTGTGTCCTCCATGTACCCAGGTAGGAAATCAATAAAGAAAGAGTGGACTTGAATAACACTATAGACCAAATGAACCTAACAGATACATACAGAGCTTTCTACCCAACAGCAGCAGAATGTACATTCCCCTCAAAACAGAACACTTTTCAGGACAACTCTCAAATGTTAAAACTTTGAAATCATACCAAGTATCTTTTCCAAACACATAAGAATGAAACTAGAAACCAACATCAGTAGAAATAATTGGAAAATTCATGAATACATGGGAATTAAACAACACACTCTTGGACAATCAATGGGTCAAAGAATAAATCAAAAGGAAAATTAGAAAATATCTTGAGATAAATGAAAACAATATCCCAAACCCACGGGCCTATAACAAAAGCAGTACTACAGGGAGGCTTAGTGGTAAACACCTATATTAAAAGGGAAGAAAGATCTCAAATAAGTAGCCTAGTTTTACACCTTAAGGAACAATAAGAAAAAGAAACTAAGCCAAACATTAGTAAAAGGAAAGAAATGTCAATGATTGGAGTAGAAACAAATGAAAGAGATAATAGAAAAGCAATAGAAAAATCAATAGAACTAAGAGTTGGTTTTATAAAAAGATAAAATCAGCAAAACTATCAACCTAATGTCCATCAACAAATGAATGGATAAAGATAATGTGGTCTACACACACAATGGGATTTTATTCAGCCATAAAGAACAACAAAACTATGCCATTTGTAGGAAAATAGATGGAACTAGAGAATATTATGCTGAGTGAGATCAGCTAGTCTCAGAAAGTCAAGGAATAGCCAGGCGTGGTGGCACACGCTTATAATCCCAGTACTTGGGAGGCTGAGACCAGAGGATCCAGGTTCACAGCCAGCCTCAGCTACTTAATGAGGCCCTCTACAACTTAGCAAGACCTTGTTTCAAAATAAAGAATAAAAAATAGGGCTGGGGTTGTAGCTCAGAGGTAAAATGCCCCGGGTTCAATCCCCAGTACTGCAAAAAAAAAAAAAGTCAAGGATTGTATGTTTGTCTCATATGTGGAAGCTAGAAGGAAAACAGGAAACAAAAGGGACTTCAGATAAATGAGGAGAGAGAGCAGTAGAATAGTGGAAGGGGCTTGTGGGAGTGAAGTAGGCAGAGGAAAAGGATGATCTAGGAAGGAAACAGTTTAAATAGTATTATGTTCATATATGAAAGTATCACTACCAAGCTCACTAACATGTATGGGAGGAAGGAGGAGGCAGTGGGGTGGGACGCAGAGGGAAACACACTAAGTGACGTGTGCATGATGTTTGTATCACTTTGAATCTCACTATGATGTATAATTACGATGCACCAATAAAACTTTTAAAAAAGGAAAAAGAGAAATTTCTAATAAATAAATAAGTGAAAGAGGAAACATTACAACTGATGCCACAGAAATAAAAACAAAGATCTTAAGAGAGACTATGAAAGAGTGATATCTGCTAGATTCTGCAATAAGACTGTACAGTACTCATTTTGCAGACACAGCAATTTGAAAAACCATCACACATGAAAATACCTTCACTAGACCTAAGGAATCCTGATGAGACATTAGAGCACCTGGATGAAGAACAGAAAAGAAAAAAACACACTGGAACAGGTAGGAAGGACAGTCGTATTTCATCCACATTGTCCTTCACCAACCCCAGGCAGCCAATATGAAGAGATACTCTGTGTGGGGGAAGGATGAGGTGAGCACCTGACTTTGTCACAGACACCAGCACCAGACCTGCCCCAGGGAAACCTGGTGCCAGGTCAACCCCTGTAGTCCCAGCTCAAGGTCTGCCCCAGTGCCAGGCAAGCACTTGCAGACCTAGCTTTCAGGCCCATCCCAGCACCAGGGAGCCCCATAGACCCAGCCCCCAAGTTGCCTCCATGGACTCAGGTCCAGGCCCACACAAGAGCTAGGCAATGCCTCATGGTTTCTGGCCTTCCCTGGTACCAGCCAGCCCCAGGCTCCAGGCCGGGTCCCACGACCTCGGTTTCCAGTGAACCCAGGCTCCAGGCACATTCCAACTGACCCAGAGTCCAGGACTGCTTTGCAGACCCAGCTCCAAAAACTACTAGAACTTAAAAACAAATCCAGTAGACTTGCATGATACTAAATCAACATACAAAAATAAATAGCATTTCTTTCTAAACACTAACAATAAAGTATCTCAAAAAAAAAATCAAGGTACCAATCCCATTTATTACATCTGCAAAATAATAAAATACTCAGAATAAATTTTACCAAGGAGGTAAAAGACTTGCACACTGTGACTATAAAACATTTATAAAAGAGATTAAAGAAGATGCAAATAAGTAGGAAGACATCCGGTGTTCATGAATTGGAAGAATTAATTTTTCTAAATGTCCATACTACTCAATCTACACAGTCTACCACATTCCAAGGACATTTTTTTCAGAACTAGAAAAATTCATCCTCAAATTCATATTGAATATCAAGGCATATTGATAGCTTGAATAGCTTATATGATTTTGAAAAATACAAAGCTGGAGGATTCACATATCCTGATTTTGAAACATATTTTAAAGCCATAGTAACCGAAACAGTGTGGCACTGGTATAAAAACAAGTAGATCAATGGAATCGAATAGAATGCCCAGAAAGAAACCCTGCAGAATATGGGAAGCCCTTTGACTCAATGGGAAAGCAATCTTTTCAATAAAGGCTGTTGGGAAACTGGATATCCACATGCAAAAGAATGAAATTGGACGTTTATCTTATACCATTCACAAAACATCAACTCCAAATGTAAGACCAGAAACCATAAAGCTTCTAAAAGAAAACTTAACATTAGTTTTAGCCATGAGTTTCCCAGATATGACCCCAAAACACAAGCAACAAAATCAAAACTAGACAAGTAAGAAACCATCAAACTAAATTGCATGTATGTCACTATCACTATGAATTACATTATGATGTGAAACTATAATGCACTAATAAAAGTATAAAAATAAATTAAAACTAAAAACCTGCATGACAAGGAAACAACTGGCAGAATGAAGAGACAACCTACAGGCTGGGAGAAAGTATCTGCCAAACACATATCTCATAAGGGGTTAATGTCCAAAATATATAAGTAACTTTTTATACCTAAATAGAAAAAAAACCGATTTAAAAATAGCAAAGGACTCGAATAGATATTTCTTCAAAAAAGACATACAAATAGCCAACAGGCATATGAGAAGATGTTCAACAACACTGATCCTCAGGGAAATAAATGCATATTAAAATTTCAATGAAGCCAGGCATGGTGGTGCACACCTGTAATCTTAGTACTTGGGAGACTGAAATAAGAGGATTGAAGGTTCAAGGCCAGCCTCAGTGACTTAGGTCCTGAGCAACTTAGTGAGACCCTATTTAATATGGCTGGGGATGCAGCTCAGAGGTAGACTGCCCTGGGTTCAATCCCAGTACCACACACAAAAACTTCAATAAAATATCACTTTATACCATTCAGAATGCTCATCATTAAAAAAAAATATCAAATGTTGTCAAGGATATGGAAAAATGAACACTTATATACTATTGATAGAAATATGAAATAATGCAACTATTAGGAAGAGTTATGGAGGTACCTCAAAAATTAAGCTACAATTACCATATGATCCAGAAATCTCACTTCTGAGTATTTACCCAAAAGAATTAAAACCAGGAACTCATCTTCCTTGCAGCATTACTCACAGTAGTTAAGATGTGAAAACAACTGTGTCCTTTGGCAGATGAATGAATGAAGAAAATACGATATGTGCATACAATGGAATATCATTTAGCACTGGATTTATCAGACTGGTGAAATATTTTTTAAAATGACACATATTGCTGTCAAGGATGCTGGGGAAATTTATGATCATACATCACTGGTGGAAATGTACATTATTGCAAACTTTTTAGAAAGCAATAAGACTCCTTCAGCAATTTATTGTTGTCTATGAATGAAATAGGGGTACAACACTTTTTCTCCTGGTTAGATAAATGGTTTGTGTGCAGCTGTTAAATAAAATCTTTGTCCACTTTCATGTCACCGTCATGTAGTAAATGAACTCATGTATTGGAATACATTTCTATATCCCTTACAGTACTCCCATTTTTTCCTTATGTTGACACCATATTCTGCCATTCTTCTTCATTGATGAGTGCGTATTTTCTTTTCAGTTTTTTTTGCCATTTTATTATTATTTGTAATATGTTCTTAGGAACAAGAGTGAAAAAAAAAAACTCCTGCCATGAAATATTTCACAACAGTGTAAAGGGAAGGAATTGTTTCTCTACAGGTTGAAGTGCTCATATTTCCACAAGGTACTATTCAGTAAAAGAGAAAGATGCAAAAAAGTATTTGATACAAGCTGGGCATGGTGGCACACACTTGTAACCCCAGTATTTGGGAGAATGAGACCGGAGGGTCACAAGTTTAAGACCAGAGCACAGCAACATAGGAAGACCCTGTTTCAAAATAAAAAATAAAGTAGAGCTGGTGATGTAGCTGAGAGGTAGAATGCCCTTGTCTTTAATTGCCAGTAACACACACACACACACACACACACACACACACACACGTGTTTTAATACCTTAAAGATTAGATAGATAAGCATACAGATAAAATTCTCTTATGTGGTTATATAAGCATAGAGGAAAACATAAAAAGATGAAAAAAGGTTGTCAGGTCTTCAATAAGGTTGGAAGGATATAGGAAAGTAGGACAGTTGACAGAGACAAAGGGGAGGGGAGGCCACTCAAAGAGAAAAGAAAAAAAGACTTCACTAATTTTAAAAATAGACACACAAAAGATTATCTCTTGAATGTACAATTAAGCATATAAATATGTGTTACCCTATGGATGAATAAATTAATAAAGAGATTTGAAAGAATAAAATCAGACCTATCTACAAGATATTTTATGTGAAAAAGCAAATTCTTGTGTGAATAAGTATTTGTATTTATATGTATTTGAACAAGCAAACAGAAAGGCACACAATGATAATACCAGGCTATTAATGTTGGCCCATGAGACTTGGGAATGAGTGACATGGGGTGTATAGAATACGTAGGATATATCTCTGACCCATAGCAGTTAACTTTTCTTCTATATGTCTTTGTAGTATTTAATTGGTGTAAGTATGTATTGCTATTGTAATTTTAATATCAAGTAAGGGGGACATAATGTGCTGAAGGAAGAAAATAAAATTATTATTTAAAGTCAATGCCATCAAAGTGGACATAGGAGTAAGACAAATTCAGGAAAATGTCCCTGGGGGGATTTCATTTATAAACATAAATTTAAGTTCAAAGCAAAGATATTAAGTATTTACTTTGTTCATAGCCCAAGGACTAGCATTTCTAAAACTGTGGATTTCCAACTACCTCCTTTAGAACTGTCAGAGGAACTTATTTAAAGGAATATTCCCTAATTTCATCCCAGTTTTTCTGAATTAGAGTCCTACAGATGATATTCAGAAATATACATTTTTAAAGCATCCTCTCCCCTTCCCTAAATTATTCTTATGCAAAAATAAGCCAAGAGACAGAGCTTTAGACCAGTGTTTCCAAGAGCTCACAGATCATAAGGATCACCCATTTAAAAAAATATGATCCAGCAAGTTTGGGAAACAGAGCCTCAGGCAGTTTCACCAGAACCTCCTAGAAAACAATTGATGTAGCCAAGAGACAGGACCGCTGCTTTATGACAACATGCTTATAATTTTATAGCAATATTAATAGTGTTTATGCAACAGGAATGGGAAAGTGAGATAACAGGTTGTTTTGGTGAGATATTCATGCTAATATTTTCTCACACTTACAGTTTCTTTCTCTTTCCACACAAGCCACCTTATTATAAGTATTATTTTCCTCCCAGAACATGGCTTATTTTCTAGCCCATCATTTTTTTCATCATTCAGAGATCATCAAATGGCAAAGCCAGAAATTTAGATCTTCTAGCAGAATCCCTGAAGGAGAACGCGTTCGTCTTTGCTAGCAACCAAATTAAAAGGCTCAGCTATCACAGGAGCTGAGAGCAGAATTTGTAGCCACGATGACATATATTTTTCCGTGTCCTGCTCAGAGCTCCATAAGTAACAAACCCAACAGGTCAGATACCAGTCTCTACTATGTAGGTAATAGATGGCAAAACCAGTCTGAGCTCTATGTCAAATTAGCTGTGTGGCTCACGAGAAGTCATTGCACAGTGCCTCCGTGTCCTCCTTATTATAGGAAGAGAATGGACTGGAGGATTTGTTAGAATGAATTTTGCATCCTGCTATAAGTGTTAAGATATCCAGTGGAAGATAGTTTTGTAGCAAACACAGTGCTCTGTGGAAACTTAGAGGATTGTGATAATGCAAAGGTTGATAGATCACGAGTTAGTAAATATGTTGGCCGTTCTGTGACCTTCATTCCATCTTTGGGGTTTTCCCTTTTTACAATGCTTTCAGCTTCTGGGTTCTCTAAAACCCCATGCATTGTCAAGCATTGCTTTTTAGACATAATGAATGTGAACAGCTTAGAAATGCATGTATAACAAGAAGAATAACTGTTTGAACTGGTATAAGAATTCTTCCTAGAAAGAGAAAAACTCTTTGTTAGGAAAATGCAGCAATAACCTTGCTTGGGAACAGGTGAGAGATAATAGAACCTGAGCATGGGTAAAACTGTTCTGCTTGAGACAGGGGATATACTATTTGCTTTAAAAAAAGACAAGAAAGGAAAAGAAGAAATGAAGCAAGTAGAAGGGCTATTTTGTAATGTATGATGGGCTTTCTGTAAAGAGTCCCGATGTCTTCATTAAAGTTTGTAAAATTCACAAAATTCTTTCTGCTAGTAGATTAAAATAAAAACAGAGAAAGCTTGGCGCTTTGCACATGAGTGACAAGGAAACATTCTCAATTGTAGGAGCAGACACAGAGGGTCTTGATGAGGTTGGCTGCCAAGAATTCACAGCAATTATGAACAGCATTCTGGCCACGAATTGGGAGATTATACAAGTTTGAAGCAGTTCTCAAGAGACAGGGAAGCTCATAATGACATCCAACCAACTTCTGTATATTTTAAAGATCAAGCATTAATTTATTATTAAGAGCCTGAGAATTTACATGTGGATGCACACGAAATCATAGCATGCCTGGGCCAAATGAAAACTTCCATATGGATGGAGAAATGTGAAGATCTGAAACATGACATCACTATATCTTAAAAATAAAAACAAAATTAGTTCTCTGATAATCTGTGCACAAAGCAGTTCAAATGGATAGCAATATGCTAAGTATGTGACTGAAATATCTTTGTCTTGTAGAGAACGTCAACTGACAAGACTATTTGTATACTTTAGACAGATACCATTTAAGTGGGAGTGACATTTACATATTTATCTATTTGCTCACCAGGTGCTTACTGTATGCTTCCCACGTGCATTTCACTGTAGGGTCCCAAAAGGAATTTAAAGATACATAAGAAGTCCTCCTTGCAGAAGATCAGTAGCCAAGGAGGCAGACTTTTAGACATAGCAACATAAAAAGAAAAGAGTTAATAAAACAGATTTTTTATTTATTGGCTAGAAGAGCATTTTTAGAAGCTGAAGTGTCATCAGTTATATTTTAGGCACTGCATTAATACCTAATTAGTCACACATATAGGAAAAGCTATAACATTTCAGATAACAGAAAGATCACCTTGAATTTTAGTAAGCAGTGAAACCTTCACAGGATGGAGTAGCCCGAGCTTGGCTGGCATTCCAGCATGAACAGTGCTGTGGACACTAAAAGGTTTGGACATGCTCAGGCTTCTGGGATGCAGCAGGGTTTGTGGGAGAAACACTGTGAGTGGATGAGGAGAGTAAAGGAGAAAGCACCAGAAGGCGTAGGATCTACCCTTGACTACCTGTGAGACAGGACAGGTTGCTTAACATCTTCGAATGTCTATTTTCTGATTACAAATTGAAAATTAACAATATCTACCCTATTTTCTTCACAGGTGTGCTATAAAAATAAAATAATTGCATGTGTGTGAAAATAATGCAATCACTTTAAAATTTCATATATTTATAAATTAACTTTCTTTTTCTGACTGTGGGAGACTGACCTACATTTTTAAGATGGTAATCTCTTGGCTCTTCAAAAAAAAAAAAAAAGGATTTTGCTGGAGTTCATCTTAGCTATCCTGAAACTAACTGCAGTGATTTCTCTAACACCTGCCTATTTTCTATACTTCACAGATCAAGTTTGCCCCTGGAGTTTGGATTTTGACATCCTGGGAAAAATCTTTTTCAGAGGTTTCTGCAAGCTGCCACTGACCACAGGACTGCCTCCAACATTAAGAAAACAAAGGGTTGTTCACTTGTGCTAAGTTGATACTGGCTTGACCCATGCTTGGACACTAAACCTTCAGAATTCAGCTACACTTGATTCAAACATTAACATAAATGAACTCGGAGTATAGCACATTTTCAACACTAGATTGAGTGTCTGGATTTATTTTAAGGGTAAAATGACTGAAAGGGGGAAGAGATCAAATATAACAGACACATGATTTTTAAGGGATCTTGCAACTGGATTCATAGTGAGTTGAATAGACAGGGGATTGCTGGATCCAACAGTATGTCAATATATTCCATCATCAAGTTTATATATATTACCCCGTGAAGATTCAAAACCATCTTAATAGGTATTAATTTTGGCATATTTTATTCCAGAAGGAAACTAAGTCAGTCTACAAAAAGTACTTATATCAAGATAAATTTAAATATTTTAAAAAGGAAGAGAAAATCAGATGAAATGAAAAGTGGAGGTAGGAAGGCTGGGGCAAGACTAAGTGAAGTTCATCTATAAAACCGTGCTTTGAAGTTTTATATATTTGTTAAAGAGAAGCCAAAAATTCATCTGTGCATATTTTATAGCATCCTACAGAAAGAAGGAAATGCAATCTGTTTCATGAGTTATAGTTATAATTTAAAAATAACATTTCCCAATTTATTCAACAAATATTTATTGAGTACTTTGTGAACGATGCAAGTACAATTTTGGAAACTACTAGTACAGTGGTGAAGAAGACAGGCAAAATTCCCACTTCTTATAATTTGCATGCTTGTGAGGGAGACAGATAATGCACCAATAAACATATACTGCACTATCAGAGAGTAATAAATGATAGGGGGAAATTGGCATGACATAGAGAGTGATTAGGAGGGATAGTTATTTTAGATCAGGTAGTTGAGAGAGGCGTCTGTAAGGAGGTGACATTTGTGTAGAGGCACAAATGAAGTGGATTTCATTCTGAATTTGACAAGAAGCTGCTGAAGATTTTAAGCAATGATATAACCTGAGTTGTGTACTGAAAAGATTCTTCTACCTTTTGTAGGGAGAACTGACTATGGACAGGTGAGAGAAAAAGCAAGGTGAGCTAGAAAATTATCTAGAATTTTCTAAAATTAAGAGAACATTGTGGCTTGGACAAGGGGACCCTGGTGGAGGTGAGAGAAGTGGTTGGATTTGGCGTCTTGTGAGAAGGACCTGCACATCAATTTGATACAGAGTCTGAAGAAAAGAGAGGTTTCTATCTGAGCAAACAGTAGGTTTAAGAAGCAAAATCAAGACATTGACTTTGAGATGTTAACCAGATATCTAAGTGAAGATATCTGAAAAGCATGTGGATATACATATTTGGAGAGGGAAGAAATCAGGACTGATGACACAAATTTAAGTGTTATGAATGTCTAGAAAATATTTAAATATTAATTTAAATTAGAGCTATAACTAGATAAGAAATCTAAGGGTAAAATATAAATAGGGAAGAGACCATGACTAAGGGTTGAGCCCTACAGTCATTTCAATATTCTGAAGTTTGTTATTTTCTCTTCATCCACCATCTCCTTTAGAGTGATCAGTCATTTCAATTTTCTCAGGACTGAGAAGTTTTTCATAATGTGGGATTCTAAGCACAAAAACCAGGAAGTCCAAGGCAAACCTGGACAAGTCAGTCACCCTAAACCCTGGATCAATTTTCTTCTACTCTTCTCTATGCCCCAGGAGGTGAAACTCTACACCAGGTTCCCCTCCCTCTTTCTTCTCAGGATTCAGCAAATGGGAGGCATCTGCAGATTAGAAGGTGGGAAGAAAGAAAAGCAACTTATTCCTGCCTCTACACCTCCCTATAAAAATGGAAGTTGCCGGGCTTTGTACCAGCAGGGCACAGGATGACACGATGTAAAAAATGCTCTTAAGACTTTATTCCTGGTCTCGAAGAGGTGAAAGGCGAGACAGCAAGAGAGTCAAACTCCCTGAGCAAAACTCAGCTATTCCTTTTATTACACGTTTACAGAATTAAGATTGGGTCACTGAATCATTGACTGTCTCTGGCTAAGGAGTAGAGCATTATGTTAGAAATGCTTTAGAAGATAAGTTGTTATCTGGAAGTTTTGCAAGAGCGGCAGAGGTTGCTGTCTTCAGATCCCTCCTTGGGGCAGTCTTCCACCCTTAAGCAAAGCAAGCAAAAGGTGCAGTAAAACAGGAGGAGATAGCTTAGATACCAAAGGGGCATCGAGGTCACTGACTTCAGTTCTATCAAGAGAGGCAGTCTTCTGCCAAAGCAAGCAAGAAGCTATAAATCCTTAAGCCAGTAGTATTCTTTAGACTTAGAACAGTTTCCCACAGCAGTTACTGTCCCTGTGCAGTGGCCTCTTTTTCATGGTTCCAAGGTCTTTCTACAAGCTACAGTTATAGGACCCTTCCCTTTGCACCCTCAGGGATAAGGGTGGCCACAGCTTTCTATGATCCTCACCCCCATCAGTTTTCCAGGTGCTTCATCCTCCTTTATTGTTTCCACTAACCTGCATGCACTTCTCTAAATTGTCTCAAAGTTAAACTCTCCCTGTGTAAACCTGATAAGCCTGCCCCATATACACAGCTTAGGAGGGAAAGGAGGACCCAACAAAGGAGATTGCTAAGGAGATGCAGGAACTGAAAGGCCAGCGAGACTATGAATTGTTGAAACTTATGATTCTCAATTTGATAGTGTCTCCCCTTCAATGTATTTTAGAAATTTGGGGAAGGATTTTTTGTTTCTTATAATAATTGGAAGTGTGCCATTGGCATTTACTGGGTAGGAACTAGGGATGCTAGAAGTCTTCCTATAGTTTCATGGTCCAAATTATCAAAGAATTGCCCCTCCCAAAGATTTTGAAATGCCTGGTTGAACATTCACATAAGTAAAAAAAAAAAAGAAAGAATAACCAGTTTTTACATGAGTTTAGTTCCTATTTTTATACATAAAATACTTTTGTACTGTTTTAATATATACTACATTTTCCACAAAAGCAAGCACCATGTAAATCAAAACAAGATTGTACAGATTTATTTGGAAATTTACCAAAATAGTTAATCATTTCAGAAAATTATGTTACTGACAACATGGTACTTAATTCTCCATTATAACACAGCCATATCAGTCTGTAATTCTAAATTTATTGCAAGCAGATTACTATTTGTTTATGTCTTCTAGTATAGTTGTGCTTGAGCAGTCACATATTAAAGTACATATTATTACACATTCTTTCGCATATTACAGTTAGGTAATTATATTGACTTTAATATTATGTATGTTGGTAGATGATATTATGTATGAAATTCATAGTAGAGGGAAAGTTACAATATATTTTTATGGGAGGGATTGGGTGTGATATAGTTGAGAATAACTGACAAACATGTCTATTGAAATAAAACAGAATGATTATTAATTTAATGGTAGAAAAAGTCACAAAATCTTCCATAAGTGAGAAGGAATGATTAGGTCAGGGACTCTGAATCTTTGTGTCACATTAGAGTCACCTGGGGAGCTTCTACAAGTTCTAATGCCCCGGATGGACACATCAGATCTCTGGTAGTAGAATCCAGATATCAATTGTTTTACAAATTCCTCAGTGCAACCAGTTTTGAGAACCACTGAACTAAGAGCTCAGGAGAAAGTTACGAAGAGAAATTGAAGATGGTCAAGGCAGATGAGATGTCACTTATAGTATCAGTGGTTTCTCAGGAGTGAGAGAAGAGAAGAAATGGTCCAAAATTGACAGTAAAGGACAAAAAGAGATCACACCCTCCCTTCAAGTGTGGGAAAAATGACAGCCACCATTGAAAAAACTTCAGGGAGCCGGGCGTGGCACACGCTTGTAATCCCAGTACTTGGGAAGCAGAGACCGGAGGATCCGGGTTCGCGGCCAGCCTCAGCTACTTAGTGAGGCCCTCCGTAACTTCGTGAGACCTGGTTTCAAAATAAAGTATAAAAAATAGGGCCGGGGATGTAGCTTGGAGGTAGAAAGCCCCTGGGTTCAATCCCCGGCACCACAAAAAAACAAACAAACAAAAAAAAAGAAAAGACTTCAGGGAAATGGGAATCCTCAAGGGTGACAAGTTTCATTGTGAGAAAAATTGTGAACTACAGAAAAGCAGTAAAGGGGACATTAAAGGATGAGGCTGGAATCTAGGGACACAGAGGCACAGTGGACAGTCACAGAGTGGTTGAGGAAGGGTGCAAGTTTGAATCATATTAGGAGATGTGCAGAGAATATGCTGGTAGAAGGAGCTCCAGAAATTACCAGGAGGAGATGAGTGATGGGGTCAGTCAAGCTCAAGGGAAAATGGGCAGCCAGTTCCAATTATAGCCCTAACAGCAGTGCTCTGCCTGGAATTTCTGGGATTCTTTTACCATTTCTTATACCTCCCTCCTATCTTCTGTGCGCTTTTGCTTTTAACAATTGGCACCTACAATGAATCCTCTTCAGAGGCTCATCCTTGAGCTAGGGAACTGCTTAGCCACACTGGAAGTCCTCGGGACCTTACCCTCCCACCACACAGCCTTTGCCCATCCCTGAGTTTGGGGGAGCATGAAGACCCAGCTCCTTCCATCAGTCAGGATTTTGTACATACTCCAGAGCTTTTCTACAGGATATAGCTAAAGTGATCCTTTCTGCTTTGCTTTCTAAAGTTATCCTTTTGCTTGGCTTCTTCCCCTTCCCCATGCTCCTTCTACCATGTCCTTACCAGTCTTTACTTGCAGCAACTTCTTTAATTAATCACATGCTCTTTAATTCTTGTCTCTAGGTCAGCTTCAGAGTGCTTAACCTAAGAAAGCCTCCTTCTTGTGGACAGGTGGAAGCATGCATTAGCAGGAACAGGAGCAGAAGCAGGAGAAGCCCTATGGAAATCCCTAAGAACGAGCTGAGAAGAACATCAGTGCACAAATGGGAGGACAGTTTAGCCATGTGCAACTAGAATTATGGAGATGCCTTATTTTGAGAGATTGCAGAGCAAGTTTTTTCATATGTCCTTGTAAAGATGACAAAATTCTCAAAAATACCTCTCAGGAACTCTAGCACCCATTTTCAAAAGGATGATTTTCCCACATCATTTGTCACTCATAATCAAATGGTGCCATTTAGAAACAAGTAACTATGTAGGGTGCCAAAACAACATGGTTATAAGTGTATCCAATTCTTCTAAAATCTGGCTCCATTCAGAGATACGATATTAGAGTATCTAGAAAAGCAGAGAAACCTTTATCCATCAGATAATCACCCTAAAATATCCCTTAGGTTAGTTAAGCTTCCAATAAACATTGAACATCTGTGAATTCAGTTATTTTTCTGATTAGCATTCAGAACTAAATCTAAGTTACTAGTTAAGTGAAAAGCAACATATTTCAAGTGTCCATCAAGGTGATACTATGGGATATAAATATCAGAGCTTATAAAGATAGGCAAAAATGATGAACATAGATAGCAAAAATTAGTGCATCTACCTGACTTCTGTTTCTCATCCTCCCCAATATCTAATGTTTTGGGGGAAGAGTTCATATGATTATATGAAAAAGACAGAGCTTTTCTACTTAAACCCCAAGTCCCAGAACTATCTGAACAAGAAGAGATTATTTATACTCATTATATCTATAATTCATCTGCTTATTAGTCTTTGGACATATTTTCTCCTTTCCTCTCCCTTTGGGATTTAAAAGGTACTTTTTCAGAGAGGAAGTAAAGCCTATGCATCTCTTACTATGAAGAATTCTCTTCAGAAGTTTGCTGTATATTCGGGAATTTTACATTCTATTCATCTCTATCCAAACCCAGGTTTTGTTTTTTTTTTTTTTGGTGGGACCGGGGATTAAACCCAGGGGCATTCTACCTCCGAGCTACACCCCAGCCCTATTTTTTATTCTTTATTTTGAAACAGGGGCTCACTAAGTTGCAGAGGGACTCACTAAGTAGCTGAGGTTGGCTACGAACCCCGATCCTCCTGTCTCAGCCTCCCAAGTACTGGGATTACAAGCGTGCGCCACCACGCCCAGCTCCAAACTCAGTTTTATTTTTATAATTGAGGAAAACATACAGGCTTTATTTTTCTAATTAATTATACATTTCTTAATGTAAATTGACATGTAGCTTTATAATAAAACATTTGGATAACACTATTTTATTTTATTTTTTATAATGTGCTTTTATTGGTGTATTATAGTCTCACATCATAATGTAAATCATGTTGACATTGACATACAATCACTCAGCATTTGATAGCCTCCCATAACCCCCCTTCCCAATACAGAGTACTGTGATTGATGTTGGTAGATTCACATATGTACATATAGTCAATTGTAGTAATTCCATTTATGAATCTCAGTCTTCCCCTTCCCTTAGACCACCTCCCTGGTTCCACTGAGGCTTCTCCTCCATTATCTGGAGTCCCTCTGGTAGCCCAATTACTCCCTAGCTTCCACATATGAGAGAAAACATATGACCCTTCACTTTCTGTGATTGGCTGATCTCACTTAACATAATCTTTTCCAGATCTTTCCATTTCTTGCAAATGATATAACTTTGTTCTTCTTTATTGCTGAGTAGAATTCCACTGTATGTATTTCCCACAATTTTGTAATCCATTAATCTGTTGCTGGACACCTAGATTGGTTCCATAATTTGGCTATTGTTAATTGTGCTGCTATGAACATGGGTGTGCATATATTACTGTAGTGTTCTGATTTCAGCCCCTTTGGAAAGATACCCAGGAATGGTATAGCCCGGATCATATGGTGGATCCATTCCCATCCTTCTAAGGAATCTCCATAGCAATTGAGCTAGTTTGCAATCCCACCAACAGTGTAGAAGAGTTCCTATTTCCCCACATCCTTGCCAAAATTTATTATTATTTGACTTCTTGATGATTGCCATTCTGATTGGGGTTAGATGGAATCTAATTGTAGTTTTGATTTTCATCTTCCTGATTGTTAATCTATTGGCCATTTGTATCTCTTCTTTTCTGAAGTGTCTATTCAACTCAGTTTCCCATTTCTTGATTAGGTTATTTGTTTTTTAGTGTAAAGTCTTTTAAATTCTTTGTGTATTCTATATTTTAGTCCTCTAGCAGAGGGATAGCTGGCAAAGATCTCCCATTCCACAGGCTCTCTCTTTAGACTCTTTATGGTTTCCTTTGATGTGAAAAAACTTTTTAGCTTAATGTGATACCACTTATTAATTCTTGTTTTAATTTCCTGAGCGTTGGGGGTCTTGTTGAGGAAGTTTCTACCTGTGCCTATATGTTGGAGTGTTGAACCTATGCCCTCCTCTAGTAGATTCACAATCTCTGGTCTAACTTTCAGATCTTTGATCCATCTCGAGTTGACTCCTGTGCAGGGTAAGAGGTAAGGATTTAGTTCCATTTTTCTACAAATAGATAACCAGTTTTCCCAACACCATTTGTTGAAAGGCTGTCTTTTCTCCAATATATGTGTTTGGTACCTTTGTTGAAAATCAATTGGTTATTAGTGTGTGGATTTGTTTCTGTATCTTCTATTCTGTTCCATTGGTTTATGTGTCTGTTTTTGTGCCAATACCATGCTGTTTTCTTATTAATATAGCTCTGTATTATAATTTGAAGTCAGGAATTGTGATGCCTCCTGAATGGTTCTTGTTGTTGAGAATTGCTTTGGCTATTCTCGGTCTTTTGTTTCTCAATATGAAATTTATGACTGATTTTTCTAGGTCTATGAAGAATGACATTGGTATTTTGATAGGGATAGCATTGACTCTATAGATCACAATAGGAAGAATGGCCATTTTGATAATATTTATTCTGCCTATCCAAGACCAAGGGAGATCTTTCCATCTTCTAAGATCTTCAATTTCATTCTTTAGTGTTTTATAATTTTCTCTGTAGAGGTCTTTTACCTCTGTGGTTAGGTTTATTCCTGGGTATTTTATTGGTTTTGAGGTTATTGTGAATGGAGTTGTTTTCTGGATTTCTTTCTCAGTGCATTCATGGTTGGAATATAGACAAGCTACTGATTTTTTAGGTTGATTTTGTATCCTGCTACTTTGTTGAATTTGTTAATCAGCTCTAGTAGTCTTTTAGTTGAGTTTTTTTGGGTCTTCTATATATAGGATCATGTCATCTGCAAATAAAGATAATTTTAATTCTTCTTTTCCTATTTGAATTCCTTTGATATCCTCTTGTCTTCTTGCTCTGGCAAGAATCTCGAGGACTCTATTGAAAAGGAGTGGTGATAGTGGGCATCCTTTTCTTGTTCCTGATTTTAAAGGGAATTCCCACAGTTTTTCACCATTCAGTCTGATGTTGGCTTTGGGTTTATTGTATAATGCCTTAATGATGTTGAGGTATGTTCCTTCTATTTCATTTTTCTGCAGTGTTTTTAACATGAATGGGTGTTGGATTTTGTGAAATGCTTTTTCAGCATCCATTGTGATGATCATGTGTTATTTGTCCTTTGTTCTATTTATGTGGTGAATAACATGTATTGATTTTTGTATGTTGAACCAGGCTTGCTTTCCTGGGATGAAACTCACTTGGTCATGGTGTATAATTTTTTAGATGTGGTTTTGAATGCACAAGGCTAGTATTTGGTTTAGAATTTTTGCATTTATGTTCATAAATGATAGTGGGCTGTAATTTTCTTTTCTTGCAGTATCTTTATTTGGTTTTGGTATTAATGTGATACTAGTCTCATAGAAGGAATTTGTAAGAATTCCGTCTCTTTTGATTTCATGGAATAACTTGTGAAGTATTGGGTATAGTTCTTCTGTAAAGGTTTTGTAGAGTTCAGCTTGAAATCCATCTGGACCTGGGCTTTTCTTTGATGACAGACTTTTTATTGCTATTTCTATGTCTTTGCTTACTATTGGTCAATTTAGGTTTTCTATATCCTCTTGGTTAAATTTAGGTAATTTGTATATGTCTAAAAATCTGTTGATTTCTTCCATGTTTTCCAGTTTATTGGAATATAAATTTTCAAAATAGTTTCTGATGATCCTCTGAATTTCCCCACTGTCTGTGGTGATGTCTCCATTTTCATTTCTGATTTTAATAATTTGGGTTGAATCTTTCTTTTGGTTAGGTTGGCTAGGGGTTTGTCAATCTTGTTAATCTTTTCAAAGAACCAGCTTTTTGTTTTGATGACCCTTTGTATTTTTTTACTCTCTATTTCACTGATTTCTGCTCTGATTTTAATTATCTCCTACCTTCTACTAGCTTTGGGATTAGACTGTTTCTGTTTTTCTAGGTCCTTGAGGTGTGTCATTAGGTTGTTTATTTGGTGACTGTCTGTTTTTCTCATGTGGGCACTCAGTGCTATAAATTTTCCTCTTAATACCACCTTCAAAGTGTCCCATAGATTTTGATACGTTGTCTCTATTTTCATTTAATTCCAGGATATTTTTTATTTCTCCCCTTATTTCTTTTCTGATCCAGTCCTCATTAAAGAGTGTATCATTCAGTCTCCATGTACTTACATGGTTACTTTTGGTCTTCTAGTTGTTGATTTCTACTTCCATTCCGTTAGGATGTGAGAAGATGCAGGGGTTTATATTACATTTTTTGAATTTGCTGGTGCTTGCTTGTAGCCCAGGATGTGGTCTATTTTGGAGAAAGTTACACGGGCAGCTGAGAAGAATGTGTATTCGGCTGTTTCTGGTTGAAATATTCTGTATATATGTATTAGGTTCATTTGGTTTATAGTGTTCTTTAGGTCTGAAGAGTCTTTACTCATCTTTTATCTGGAAGATTGATCTAGTGGCGTAAGTAGCGTGTTGAAGTCTCCCAATATTATTGTATTTGGGTCTATTTGAGAGCTGATGTCCCGAAGACTTTGTTTTACAAACATGGGTGCACCCACATTTTGGGCATGCTTTTTCTCTTCTGATGTGTTTTAGCTTAAAGTATTTTGTCAGATATGAGCATTGCTACCCCTGCTTGTTTTAGGTCTGCATTTGCATGGTATACCTTTTTCCATCCTTTCACCTTTAGCACATGGATATCTTTGGCTGTAAGACAAGTTTCTTGCAAGCAGCATATAGTTGCATTATGTTTTTTTAATCCACATTGCCAATCTGTATCTTTTAGTTGGGGAGTTAAGACCTTTGACATTCAGTATTATTATTGGGACATGATTTTTGTTTCCTGTCATTTTGAGTTCTATTTTCTGACTGATATAGTGTTATTTCTTCATTGCTTAGTTGCCCAACTGGTGGAGTTTGCCTCTTCTCTGGTTCTGGAATTTGCTTCTTTTTTCTTCTTTCTGTTCTATTTCTTTAAGTATTTTCTCTAGCACTGGCTTGGTAGTCATGAATTCTTTTGGTTTCTGATTGTCTTGGAATGTTTTTATTTCTCCATCAATTTTGAATGATATATTTGCTGAATATAGCAGTCTTGGTTGGAAGTTCTTCCAGGGTCTGGAGTATATCATACCAGTCCCTCCTGGCATTCATGACTTGGGTTGAGAAGTCTGGAATGATTTTTATTGTTGCCCCTGAATGTCACCCATTCTTTTGTTCTCGCTGCTTTTAAGATTCTTTTCTTGGCTTCTATGTTAGTCACTTTGATTATTACATGGCATGGGAAGGTCCTTCTTTGATTTTATTTTAACAGTGTTCTATATGTCTACTGTACATGGATGTCCAAGTCTTTTTCTATCTTTGGAAAATTCTCTGAAATTATTTCTCTGAAGAGGCTTCTGATACCCATGGTTTGTTCTTCTATGCCTTTTATCCATAAGGTAGGATGTTTCATATTGTCCATATTTCTTGGATGTTTAGGTTGTGTTGTTGTAATGTCTTCTGTATGTTGTTCACTGTGATTTCAATTTTGAATGAACTATCTTCCAAGATTGATACTATGTTTTCCATGTGGTCTAATCTGCGACAGTTGGTTTCTACTACAGTCTTGAATTCATTTATTGGCTCCTTCATTTCGCTCAAAGCCTCATTCTGGTTCTTTCTTAGAGCCTCAATTTCCACCTTCATTTCCTGTACACTTTCTTTGCGGCCTTTCATCATATTGAATATCAAAATTCAGAATTCTCCTTTTTGCACCTCCTGCAGATCAGTATTGGTAATCTCCCTTGTTGTTGAGTTGTGGGAGTTTATTGTTTCCTTGCTGTTCCTCATTCTCATATTTTCAGAGTACTCCGGTTTGTATTTCTGTTGTCTTGGCATCTTCTTCCTCTTCGTGTGTGAGTCCTGTGTCTATTTGTTATCCCTTTATATAAGATCTATGCTGGGGGTATAAATTTGCCTCTACCAATCTGACTCATATAATCAAACTTTAGATTTTGTCATCCAGAGCCTCTTTAACTAGATATAGTTCTTAGTGCTGGCAAACAGGAGTCTCTGATTGGCTGCAGGTCTCCATGCTCTCCAGGCCCAAACTCCACTGGGCCAGAGACTATGATATCCTGTTCAGAGCCTGCAGCCTGCTGGTTGGGATTTAGTAGCCCATAGACACCCCCACTGCTCTGCTGATTGTGAGCCCGTGATACTGCAGAGTGCTGACCCCTGGCCTCTGTGGCCAGTGTGCTTAGGGTCAGCAAAGCCAGTGATTGCTATTATCTGAGCTTCTGGACTGGCTCGCTGAGCTTTGATAACCCCTGGGACATCACCTCATTAAGCTTGTTATGATCACGTGAGGTACTGTCAGTCACTAGCATGCATGCATGCCAGGCACAAACTCTGCTGGCGGAGAGAGTGTTGAGTTCCCAGCCTGTAGCTGTGATGAAGTGAAACCCTGACAGGCCCTTGGCCTCCCAGACTCCAGGCATGGCCTGACCAAAATGGTGCCTCTGCTGCTCTCCACCCAAGGCCCAAGGTCTGGCAGGGACAGATTGTAGAGTTCTAAGACAGGGGCTTGGGTGGCTCAGTTTTTTAGCCCCAGGGATACCACTGCTGCTCTGGGCGGCTATAGTCACATGAACCCTTGATGGCTTCTGGTGTTGGTGCTTGTAGCACCCAAACAAGGCCAGGTGCAAGTGTATTGCTTTCCAAGCCTGCAACTCAGTAGGCTGAGTTATTTCCCTCCAGGCTCCATGTCTGGGTGTCCTGTGGTGATCCCTGGGGATCCTACAGGGGCTCAGTGAACTGTGGACTGTAGGTCCTTCCCACCCAAATGTCTCTAGGGGCTATCTTCTAATTCACGTTTCTGCTGTGTCCAACAGTAGCCCCCACCCCCATCTCCACAAGGGTGATTTTCAAAGTCTCAAACCCCAGCAAGACTATTTCCTTGCCCCTCAAGTCCCTGTGGCAGTGCAGGGCAGTCTCCTCCTGGGACAGCTTGTTAACTCATGGTCTTGATATGCTCTACTCCGGATCCCTGCTGGAAGAAATGGGTTCAGCTGCAACCACAGGATCTGGTTGGGTTGTCTGAGTAGCCAGGTCTTTGTTGAGTGTGAAGCAAAATGCCAACTGCTTTTGATTGTGATCTATAGTCGTTGATTTCACAATAATTTATAGTTTTTTTTTTCTGGTAGTCTCTTGGAGCTACAGTGCTAGCAACTGCCAGCCCCGGTGTGGCCTGGACAATATTGTGTCACTGTCTTCACTCTCCATTTACCAGGTAAGATGCGTGGAGCTCTTTATAGTCCTCTGCTCTCTCCTCTGTCTGATTCTGCCACATTTCAACTTTCGTTGTTTTGTTGGGCTTTTCGCTGCTTTACTTCCCTTGTCAAGAAGCAGTTTTCCCCATCATTGAGTTCCGAGTCTCAGAGTGACTGAAACATGCTGTCTCTCTCTATGTCACCATATTTCCTCCTTATAAATAATTTTTAAAGTACCCCTTTTTTAGGAACATGTTGAGAAATCAGGTGGTGGCTATAGTGTGGAACTTTTCATCAACAGATGCCTCCAAGTTTGATATTAACTTTCATTACTAGCATGGTAATATGAAGATGTGAGTATTGCAATAACTGAAATTATAAAATTAGTTTCCTTCCCTCTTCTAGTAGAAGACATTTCCAACACTCCAAGTAGCAAAACCATGTAAGTATAGAAGGGTACGATGCAAGATTACCACAGCTAAAGCCTTTTAAGACCTTTCTTCACAGGGCAGCCCACTGAAATGAGAATACCCTAACAGCAAGGGACAGGGAGGAGGAGTTCCCCTTGTGGAGTTTGGGATGTGGAGAAGAAAACTCCTCAGTGTGGAGTGGGAAGGGGGATGTCTGGTTAGGGCCATTTACCCAAGGAACTGCACAGAGGGAGGTCCCCTTGGGAATACCCCAAAGACAAAACACTGTAGGAGAAAATCTGCATTTGGAAACCAGCCATAGATTCACAGACAGATAAGGCACAACAATTTAGGGCTGGAGGACCACAAATTCACTACCACTTTCCAATGTGTACTCCAGTACTTCCTCAAATCCCTCAGCACACAAGTGCACACACACCTATGATGCACAGCATGGAATATGGAAGAGAGAGGAGGAAGAAGAGAAAACAGACTAGATTCCTTTCAACTGCAAGTAGTTCTTAGCAATTTTTGATGCCAAGCATGAGCCAAATGCTGAAATGTTGGAGAATTTTCAATCACAATTGAAATAAAGACAGAATTTCCTCCCATAGTGACCATAAGTGACTAAAATGCCATTTTGCTGTTAATTTTTACATTATCTTCTCAATCCACTGGAATATGCCAGCCAGTATCTATTATTAGTAACAATCAGAAGAAAAAGTGTCCTTATTTTCATTGCTGAGTTGAGAGCTTGCATTTCTATAAGGGCCTAACTTCTGTTGGTTACCCAACTTTAACAGATTGACTTTTAATCTATTCCAGCATTCACTAAAAAGGAGAGTTGTGTAGTAGAAAGAACTATGTTGTCCAAGTGCCAGTCTGAATCTATTTACCACCTTCACAATGTCAGGAGATTTTATTTTGCATTCTTCCTTTCACTCATTCTTCCTGACAGCCCTAAGTTTCAGTTTTCTAAAACTTAAAACAGAATTGATAATATTTCTCTAATTTCTAATTTCATGATCAAGAAATGTTTCCATTCCACTATTCTCAATCTCTAGACCAATCTTAAATGCTATTTTTTCAAACAATGGACATATAACACATTAGCCCCTGATATTAACCCCCCCTTTTTTTTCTTTCTTGACACTGGGGATTGAATCCAGGGGCATTCTACCTTGAGCTACATCCACAGTCCTTTTTAATTTTTTTTTCTTTTGAAACAGGGTCTCACTAAGTTGCTAAGGCTGGCCTCAAACCTGCAATCCTCCTGTCTCAGCCTCTCAAGTACTGGGATTACAGACATGCACCACCACATGTGGCCGATATTACCTTTTTAATCAGTGTGTTATTTCTTTTTAAATCATGCTAAAGAAGTGAACAGAGAGTTCCTGTCTAGAATGTCTTTTTTGTTGTTGTTTCACATCTCGACGTGATATTTAATATTTGGGCAGTTATTGTGCTATAATTCTGGACTATGTGTGAATTTGAGCCTCAATTCAACTGAGCTTGTTAAATATGACTTAACATCATTTGCAAAACAGGGATACCAACCTGACTGAGTAGTCTGTCTTCCCTGTCTGCATATTTGCTTTCCTTCACTGTTATTTGAGTTAGTCCTTTTAATTTTTTTAAGACAACAGTATGTTTGCATTTGGCCTAGTTGAGCTATAATAAATTCTCGTGCTGCCCCATGACAGATTTTCTTAGGCTGCCATATAAGTGTCCTGTATCCTGTCGATTTGCTATTTAAATATTTGGTTTTTTTTCTTCTTACTTATGTCTTATCTTCCCTCTAGTTTTTGGTGGTGATTGTATCCTGACCCTAAAAGGCTCTAATTTGCACACCCCTAGTAACCAATTTATAGCTAGCTGTTGTAATGGTCCCTGACAGGGCCTGGAGTCTTTAAAATAGTTCCCTGTAGCAAATAATATCCATAAACATTTTACAAGAAGGGTAAGTCAACATGTTTAAACAGGCTGCCTCAGAAAGGACCTGTATAATTTATGGAGTAGAATAGAAATACTGCTACCAGAAGCATTTTCTCATCCCACTAAAACTATAATGTGGCTTCGACGTTCAGTGGCTGACTTTGTTTAAGGAAGGAGAAAACCCAGGAGGATAAAATTAATTTTCAGGTACTCATCCAGAATCCAGAATCTATTTCTCTTTCCATCTTCACCTGGACATAAATAGCACTGGACCATGTCTCTTAAAATTCCCCTTCAATTTCCCTTGACTTTGGACAAGTGATGTTAGTTAGTTATCTCTGTGCCTCAGTTTCTTCAACTGTAAAATAACCATGAAAATAGCAAACATATTTATGCAACAGGTGCTTAAAATAACCTCTGCCCCTCCATAGACACTCAGCAAGTGTTAGTTATTATTTTCCCTCTTTCTGCCACCTGCCCCGGGCCATCGTCATCTCCTCTGTACCCTATCAAGTTAACAGGGTAAAGGAAAATAGAGGACCAGAAATAGTGAAGGAGAGTCAGCACCATCCTTGGGTTTGCTCATCTTGGGTTCTGTCTTTTTTTGGTTGACTATCACATCAGTGAAGACCTTGGATTTTTATTCCAGTCCAATGTTTGCCCATGTATACCTCTTCATTTTCCTCCTGTCCTCTGCTACCACATAGTCTCCCCACATTTCTTCTGAACCTTATATCAGCGAATAAGACCACAAGTAAAACATGCCAGTGTTACTTTCAATTTATAATAACTGACACAGGGAATAAGCAGACAAATTAGGAAGAATAGGAGATAAAATAAAGCAAGCTGTGGACATGCAAGTATAATAATAATTGAAAAAGTAATTTCTAGTATTCATCATTCCTCAAATTTCCAATGCTCACTTCCCAATAGCCCTTTTTCAGTAATAACTATGGGAATAGCTGACAAGTTTATTAGGTATCCAAACAGATGTTTTTGGCTCCATTGATATGGGTATGCTCTGGTCATTAAGAGAACAGCACACCATTCCCAGCTGCGACTCACACAGAAAAAATTATTGAAAAAGTATCTCTTTAGATTTAACTTATTCAATAAATACCTACTGAGTACCTGCTATGTGTACTGATGTATGAAATGATCAGTAAAATAAACAAAATATAGTAATTTGCCTTCAAGTGGCTCATGATCTGGTAGAGGAAATAAGCTAAGTACACAAATAGCTATAATATAAGCCAGAAAATTAAGTGCTGTAGGCAATATATAAATAAAGTTCTCCCAGGCAAAAACTGAAAAGTGGAATCAGTTCCTGTGAATTTGCCATGAAATTCATGTTTTTGCAACAGAATCCCTATTAAACTAGCTACTTCACATTCAAATAAAATTTGAGTAAGTGCCTGGTCTGAGCAAAGCACTGTACTGGATTTTATGTTAGATGCAAAGGTCAATAGGGAAACTATGATATAAGGTGATACAAGACATATAGATACACGGTCATATTAAAAGGCTGAATATTTACAGGAGCACCGGGAGCTCTGCGTGGTAGTGCATGCATGTAATTCCAGTACTTGGGAGGCTAAGACAGGAAGATCGCAGGTTCAAGGGCAGTCTCAACAACTTAGTGAGACCCCGTTTCAGAATAAAAAACAAAATAGGGCTGGAGGTGTAGCTCAGAGGTATAATTCCCCTGGGTTCAATCCCCAGCGCCACAAAAAGAAAAATTAAAAAAATACATAGAAGGAGCATGGGAACACGGAGCAGTCAGATCCAGACAGGTGCCGGATGGAGCTGGCGATCCTCCTAGTCCAAGCCCACTGTCAGGACTCAGCTTGTTCACTGCAGTTACCTTGCAGTGGCCTCTTGGCTTTTGCTGTCTTCCCTGATAGCCAAATCTTCCTCAAACTGTGGCCAGAACAATTTAAAAATGTAAGTCAGATCACAGTTCTCCCTGTCTATGGCCCTTCAAAGACCTCACATTGCCCATGGAATCAAACCCAGGCACTTGGCCAAGGTTCACAAAGCCCTGGGGTGGGGATTAGCCTGGTCTACCTCTGTATTCTCAGCTCACGTGACTTGTTCACTCTGCCGATCCACACCGACTCCTTGCTGATCCTTGGCTTTGTCAAGCATCTTCCCTTTCCAGCATCTGTGCACTCTCTCTGTATACTCTGCTCATAGTACCTGGTCTTGCATCTCAAGAACTCAGACTCCCTTTTTCAATCTGTGGTACCTGGCTGTCAATCTTACTTCTAATAGCTGAGCCACTGGCTTGATACTCTGGAGGCTTTTCAGGTGGTTTGGGACTGAAATCTTCCCTTGCTCTTCCTAGGATAGGTCTCAGAGAGCATTTCTTAAGCCTCTTATTGGGGACAAAGTAACCCTATGCAGCCCTATTCATTGCTGGGTGGTGAATTGGGTAATGTCTTGGTCAAAGTGTGGTAACATAAGTGCTGGCTATGAAACCTATGCTCCACTTCCAATGCCTCCACTCACTGCCTGTGTGACCTTGGTCAAGTTATTTAACCTCTCCATGTCTTTGTTTCTACATTAGGAAGGATTGCTAATGTCTCTTCTAGATCCATACTTTCCTTTATTCCCTTAGTGAGGGAGTATTTTATGCATGGTATCTGCTAGTCCCAAGAGATAAGCTATGAATAGTACGGATGCCCTTTCTATCTTTAGGGAGGTTAAATTTTAAGACAGATAGGGATGGGAGTGTAGCTCAGTGGTAGAAAACTTGCTTTTTGTATACAAAAGCATGGTTTCAATCCACAGCACCAAAGTGGTGGGGGGGAGGGGTGGCAAGTTAGCACAGGAGACAAATATTAAATAGTTTTATCCTATCTGCAAATGAAATTAGCAATCTCCCTTCCACACTGCTGATTGGGAGTGTCCTAGATAGGGGTCAAGATAAATCCTTAGATTCTCTCAAATCCTATTACCCAAACTACAGGGAATGACTACCCCTCCAACAATCTAAATTGGCACAAGGTACTGTCATTTCAAAGCTTCCCAGAGGCTTTTACTCTTCCTGAAGAGTAAAAGCTTTGTTGTTTGAAGAGGCACAGTAAAGGGCTCTGCTTTGGACTGGTATGTTTCTGATCATGATCTGAAAGTAGGGGAGTAAACAGGGAAAAGTCGTCTGGCCACTTAAGTGCTTGTGTCCCTTGAGGAGATGGTAGACCATTCAGGTCAAGTTAGATTTAGAAAAAGTTGCTATTCCTTCATTTGAATCAGCTGTATAGACCATGAGAATTATTGTTTTCTCTGGAAGGGATGTGTGTGTGTGTGTGTGTGTGTGTGTGTGTGTGTGCGTCTACACATGTACAAACATGCCAACAGTTCCTACCAAAAGATCTTAAAAAGAAAGAGGAAATATCCTCATTTCACAGTAATAGGAAGACTATTAAGGCTAGTGACCTTGAAATGAAAACCCTCCGTACAAGGTCTTATAGAATGCTCCTGTGGTTTTGTTTTAGATAGAACAAAGATTTTAAGAAATGTTCCACTGTAGTTGCTTGTACCACTTTGCTGAACCTTGTTGGTAGAGACACAAGAATTAAAAGGCAAGATCAACACATCTTGAGTTAGAAGTTGAACCTAGGGAGCCGGGCGTGGTGGCGCACGCTTGTAATCCCAGTACTTTGGGAGGCAGAGACCGGAGGATCCGGGTTCGTGGCCAGCCGCAGCACGCGCACGCGCGCACACGCGCGCCCGCTCTCTCTCTCTCCCTGTCTCTCTCTCTCTCTCTCTCTCTCTCTCTCTCTCTCTC